>SJYC01092930.1:0-19767 GCA_006408675.1 Madoqua kirkii | reverse complement strand
CCATCATATCTTCAGCAGAACAGTTTGAAAAGTTGTTAAGTGACACCTTCCCTATACTTTAAAATGTATCTTATATTTAGTGTTTAAACTTTCAACTTATAGCAGTAACTTTTGTATTTCTTGTAATCTTTGTACTTAGCACATCATTTAACATTTCTTTTGATTCCGTTGTCCAATTAAGTGACAGAATTTTCAGTCCTAAAGGACATCCATTTCTCACCATCTGAGAGAAGGGTGCCTTGATCTTTGAGTATCTCTTCTTTCAGGAGGCCACTGCTCTGATTCAGGTCTCTACCTAGAAGAGAAATATGCTCCTGTGCTCCTTCTCCTCATTAGAATATTCAATTTCTGGTTGACTGAATAGAGTCTTGAGGAAGCCTGGGAAAGTTAACTCACCTCTCCCTGGAATGCTTTAGTTTAGCCAAGTCCTAGGCAAGAAGGCATCTGGTGAGGGATTCCCTTAGAATCCTTCAGGTACAAAGAAACAAGTTAATGTCTACATTACTCTAAGGTAGTGTTTTGCACAATATGGTCCTTGGAACATCTGTAACAGAAAATCCAGGGAGGTTGCTAAAAAGGTAGATGCCTTGGCTCTATCCAAAACAATTAATATATTTGAGGATGGAGATCAAGTTAAACCATGTTTATTAATGTCTCAAGGACTTCTTTTGACATTTAAGATTATAGAATCAGTGGTGTGATTTCTATAGTTTCCAAGTAAGAATCAAACTAAGTAGAATTGACCAAAAAAGTACAGAAGTAGGTAAAATGAACTCCAGGTGAGGCATGTAAAAGTAAAAGGTAGGATAAAGACAGTAATTATTTCCTATGATGAGGGAGACAAGCACATTATAGGTTACTATTTGTGTGCCATATCATCTCAGTGCCAGGACCTAAGTCACCAGGGTATGCAAACTGAAGATTCTGTTCATAAAGAAATAAACCAACTTTGGCAAAATCTATAATTGCTCATCTCTTCTCAAGAATGTGTTTCTCATGTTATAAGTTGTTACATATTTTTATTATTTGTTTAAAGTCATAAAACTTCAGGGAAATGCATATAAGGATAATGTTGAAGAAAAATCATTAAAAGAAAAACCAATATGTTTTCACATGCTTATTTCATTGGATTGTCAGATTTGGGCAATAAAATTGATTCAAAGTTTTCTGCTCTTCGGAGGTAAGAATGGAGGTAAGAATGGAAATACCTCTTTGGAGGTAAGAATGGAAATATAAAACAATACATAGTAGTATACACACACAGAGAACATATTTTCTAGTAAATTCAAACATGAATTTGTCTTTTGAGTTACTTTAAAATGATTAGCAGAGGCACTGAAGGGAAAAAATATTGTCATTTTAAAAGAGGTGATATTGATTGAGCAACATAGTATGATTATACATAAGGATTAAATGATAAGGTACACTGGAATATTTTATTCTTAATGGCCTATATATAGCTGTTATAATTTACATACTCATATAAGATTTGTAAATCAGAACACCATAATGCCCTTTATATCTTATCAAGGAAGAGTATCATCTGATTCTTTCTGTTGAGGCCAACATTTCCTTTAGCAAAGGCTATAAAACCTTTCCCGGCCCCAAGTTATTAACTCAGAGTGAACTTCAAGTCTAATTTGCTTTTTTCTTCCATTCTCAGAACATAAGACATAAGGAAGATTGTTTTAAATCAGGCAAACAAGAAGAATAGGTGAAATTTTATGGTAGAGGGAAAAGTATACAGTAGCTGTTCTATTAATATTAGGGATACGAGTAGGAAAGGATAAAGTGGAAATTGTAAGTGTAAAGAGTATTAGCTAAGGGCTATTTTAAGAAAAGTCAAGCATCTTAATGATGTAAAGACAAGAGAGTATAGACTGAATGTTTCCTGCCAGCCATGTCTTAGTTAGAAGCAATGAATAAATAAACATTAACGATGAGATATAAAATGTTTTCAATCCACTATGATAGAACATTCAAAAAGCAAATTAACTGTGTTCAAGTCACTGTTCAGTTGCTAAACTGTGTCCAACTCTTTGTGACCCCATGGATTGCAGCATGCCGGGCTCCTCTGTCCTCCAATATCTCACAGTTTGTTCAAACTCATGCCCATTGAGTCAGTGATGCTATGTAACCATTTCACCCTCTGTCATCCTCTTTTCTTTTTGCTTTCAATCTTCTCTAGCATCACTGTCTTTTCCAACAAATTGGCTCTTCACATCAGGTGGCTCTTTGGCTTCAGCAGCAGTCCTTCCAATAGCATTCAGGGCTGATTTCCTTTAGGAATGACTTGTTTGATCTCCTTGCAGTCCAAAGGACTCTAAGAGTCAGCACCACAGTTCAAAAGCATCAATTCTTTGGCACTCAGCCTTCTTTATGGTCCAAGCTTCTCTCTACATGACTGCTGGAGAACCATAGCTTTAACAATGCATACAGACCTTTGTCGGCAAAGTGATGTTTTATAATGTGCTATCTAGGTTTGTCATAGCTTTCCTTCCAAGGATAAAGTGTCCTTTAATTTCATGGCTGCAGTCACCATCTGTAGTAATTTTGGAACCCACAAAAATAAAATCTGTCACTGCTTCCACTTTCTCTCCTCTATTTGCCATGAGGTAATGGGACAAGATGCAATGATCTTAGGTTTTTTTCATGTTCAATTAGAAGCCAACTTTTTAACTCTCCCCTCTGACCCTCATCAGTAGGCTCTTCAGTTCCTTTTCACTTTCTGGCATTACAGTGGTACCATCTGCATATCTGAGGTTGTTGATACTTCTCCTGGTAATCTTGATTCCAGCTTGTGATTCATTCAGCTTGACATTTTTCATGATGTACTCTGCACATAAGTTAAATGAGCAGGACTACACAATATACAGCCTTATCATACTCCTTTCTCAGTTTTAAACCAGTCCATTGTTTCATGTCTGGCTCTGTTGCTTCTAGAACTGCACACAGATTCCCAGGAGACAGGCAAGGTGATCTGGACTCCTATCTCTTTAAGAATTATCCAGTTTGTTGTGTTCCATAAAGTCAAAAGATTTTGAGCATTGAGCAGTCACGCAGTTGTGTCCAACTCTTTGCAATCCCACTGATAGTAGCCTACCAGGCTCCACCATTCATGGGATTTTCCAGGCAAGAACACTGAAATGGGCTGCCATTTCCTTAGTGTGGTCAATGAATAATATTTAAATGTAAATATCACCTTTTCCTTGAGATGGGAATACCAGACCACCTGACCTGCTTCTTGAGAAACCTATATGCAGGAAGCAACAGTTAGAACTGGAAAATAAGAAAAGTAGTATGTCAAGGCTGTATATTGTCACCCTGCTTATTTAACTTCTATGCAGAGTACATCATGAGAAACACTGGGCTGGAAGAAGCACAAGCTGGAATCAAGATTGCTGGGAGAAATATCAATAACCTCAGTTATGCAGATGACACCACCCTTATGGCAGAAAGTGAAGAGGAGCTAAAAAGCCTCTTGATGAAAGTGAAAGAGGAGAGTGAAAAAGTTGGCTTAAAGCTCAACATTCAGAAAACGAAGATCATGGCATCTGGTCCCATCACTTCATGGGAAATAGATGGGGAAACAGTGGAAACAGTGAGAGACTTTATCTTCTTGGGCTCCAAAATCACTGCAGATGGTAATTGCAGTCATGAAATTAAAAGATGCTTACTCCTTGGAAGAAAAGTTGTGACCAACCTAGATAGGATATTCAAAAGGAGAGACATTACTTTGCCAACAAATATCCATCTAGTCAACACTATGGTTTTTCTAGTGGTCATGTATGGATGTGAGAGTTGGACTGTGAAGAAAGCTGAGCACCGAAGAATTGATGCTTTTGAACTGTGGTGTTGGAGAAGACTCTTGAGAGTCCCTTGGACTGCAAGGAGATCCAACCAGTCCATCCTAAAGGAGATCAGTCCTGGGTGTTCATTGGAAGGACTGATGCTAAAGCTGAAACTTCAATACTTTGGCCACCTGATGCAAAGAGTTGACTCATTGGAAAAGACCCTGATGCTGGGAGGGATTGGGGACAGGAGGAGAAGGGTATGACAGGATGAAATGGTTGGATGGCATCACTGACTCAATGGACCTGAGTTTGAGTGAATTCCAGGAGTTGATGATAGACAGGGAGGCCTGGCATGTTGTGATTCATGGGGTCACAAATAATCGGACACGACTGAGTGACTGAACTGAATTGAACTGAACCACTGTTAACAACTTGATCCCTGGTTCCTCTACCTTTTCTAAATCCAGCTTGTACATCTGGAAGTTCTTTGTTCATGAACTGCTGAAGCCTAGCTTGAAGGATTTTACTGACTCAATGGACCTGAGTTTGAGTGAATTCCAGGAGTTGATGATAGACAGGGAGGCCTGGCATGTTGTGATTCATGGGGTCACAAATAATCGGACACGACTGAGTGACTGAACTGAATTGAACTGAACCACTGTTAACAACTTGATCCCTGGTTCCTCTACCTTTTCTAAATCCAGCTTGTACATCTGGAAGTTCTTTGTTCATGAACTGCTGAAGCCTAGCTTGAAGGATTTTGAGCATTACCTTGCTAACATGTGAAATGGGTGCAACTGTGGGGTAGTTTGAACATTCCTTGGAATTGCCCTTCTTTGGGATTGGAATGAAAACTGACCTTTTCCAGTCCTGTGGCCACTGCTGTGTTTTCCAAATTTGCTGCCCTATTGAGTGCAGCACTTTCACAGCATCATCTTTTAGGATTTGAAATAGCTCAACTGGAAGTCCATCACCTCCACTAGCTTCGTTCATAGTAATGCTTCCTAAGGACTACTTGACTTCACACTCCAGGATGTTCAGCTCTAAATGAGTGACAACATCATCGTGGTTCTCCAGGTCATTAAGACCTTTTTTGTATGGTTCTTCTGTGTATTCTTGCCACCTCTTCTTAATCATGTCTCCTTGTGTTAGATCCTTACTGTTCCTGTTTTTTATTAGGCCCATCCTTTCAAGAAGTTTTCCTTTGATATCTCCAAATTTCTAGAAGAGATCTCTGGGTTTTCCCATTCTATTGTTTTCCTCTATTTCTTTGAATTGTTCATAAGAAGGTTTTCGTATCTCTCTTGCTATTCTCTGGAACTTGCTCACAGTCGAGTATGTCTTTCTCTTTCTCCCCTGCCTTTCATTTCTCTTCTTTTCTCAGCTATTTGTAAAGTCCCCTCTGACAACAACTTTGCTTTCTTGCATATCTTTTTCTTTGGGATGATTTTTGTTCATTGTATCCTGTACAATGTTACAAATCTCTATCTATAGTCCTTCAGCCATTTTATCAGATCTAATCCTTTTAATCTATTCATCACCTCCACTTTATAATACTTTCCTGGTGGCTCAGACAGTTTCTGCCTACAAAGCAGGAGACTTGGGTTTGATCCCTGGGTTGGGAAGATCTCCTGGAGAAGGAAATGGCAATCAACTCCAGTATTCTTGCCCAGAAAATCCCATGGATGGAGAAGCCTGGTAGGCTACAGTCCATGGGGTCATAAAGAGTTGGACATGATGGAGGAACTTCACGTTCACTTTTACTTTCTTTCCACTTTATAATCACAAAGAATTTGGTTTAAGTCATACCTAAATGGCTTAGTGGTTTTTTGCACTTATTTTTTTCAATTTAAGCCTACATTTTGCAATGAGAAGTTCATGATCTAAGCCATAGTCAGCTCCAGGTCTTGTTTTTGCTGACTATATAGAGCTTCTTCATCTTCAGCTGCAAAGAACATGATAGTTTGATCCCAGCATTGACCATCGGTGATGTCCATGTGTAGCGTCATCTACTGTGCTGTTTGAAAAGGGTGTTTGCATGACCAGCATGTTCTCTTGACAAAACTGTTAGCCTTTTTCCTGCTTCATTTGTTAGTCTAAGGCCAAACTTGCCTGATACTCTTGACTTCTTACTCTTGCATTCCAGTTCTCTATGATGAAAAGGATGTCTATTTCAGTGTTAGTTTTAGAAGTTGTTGTAGGTCTTCACAGAACTTGTCAGCTTCATCTTCTTTGGCATCAGTGGTTGGATTACTATGATGCGGAATTACCTGACTTGGAAATGAACCAAGATCATCTGTTCTTTTTCAGGTTGCACCCATGTACTGTATTTCAGACTCTTCTGTTGACTTTGAGGGCTACTTCTTCTAAGGATACTTGCCCACAGTAGCAGATATAATGATCATCTGAACTAATTCACCCATTCCCATCCATTTTAGTTCACTGATTCCTAAGATATTGACATTCAATCATTCCATCTCCTGATTGACCATGTGCAATTTACTTTGACTCATGGACCTAATATTTCAGATTCCTATGCAATACGGTTCTTTACAGCATCAGACTTTACTTTTACCACCAGACACACCCACAACTGAGCATCATTTCCACTTTAGCCCAACTGCTTCATTCTTTCTGGAGCTATTAATAATTGCCATCTGCTCTTCCCCAGAAGCATAGTTGATACCATTTGACCTCAGAGGCTCATCTTCCAGCGTCATATCTTTTTGTCTTTTTATAATGCTCATGGTGTTCTCAAGCAAGAATACTGGAGTGGCTTGTATTCCAGTGCACAACATTTTGTCATAACTTCACTATGACCCAGCTGTCTTGGGTAGCCCTGTATGGCATGGCTTATAATGTCTTTGAGTTATGCAAGCCCCTTTACCATTACAAGGCTGTGATCCATGAAGAGATGATCAAGTAGTTGTCACTTATAACTTAAAAATGAATTTATCTTCCATGTAAAGGAGTTACCAAATTGTAATTATCATTTAATCTCATTTCCAAATCCTGAGTAGGGTTAGATGCACATGTATTGACAAATTAGCCTGTGGCATATGCAGAGATGACTTTAATTTCACTAGTTTGAGTCATGTGGCCATTTATAAAAGTAAACAAGGTCAAGTTTCTTAGTGTCCCACTGAAAAACATGGCCACTTCATATGAACTAAGTAAATGGAAATGGGAAAAAAACTGTTTCTGAAAAATTTGTAAGAGAAGAGAGAGCATGGAAGATAAAAATTTAAGTGTCTACAGGAGCCATGTGAAAGTGAATTATCTGATCATATCTGAACATATGATCTGGATGCATAAGCTAGCATCCAATGGTGAAAAATTAAAATAACTGAATCAAATAAATATCAATGAGACCACACTGATATAAATATATATATATATATACAAACATAAAAAAGATTTCTCTCCTAAATTGTAATGCCAACTATGACATCTGGAAATATTATGGACCTAGAGAATTACCAATGCTTGCTAATGATTCTCGTTAATTATAACAGGGAATGTGGAACTTTAAAAGTATTGCATAATTATCCAAATGTCATGGAGTGAGAGAGACTCCAGAAAAGTTATAGATTAGAAATAAATGCTGGAAAAATCTGTAAATTTCTTGCTTGTTATTAAAGCCTGGAAACATAAGGGATTAATACTTTAAAATGTATTTTTTTCAAGTAACATAAAAAGTAACTTGCTTTTGTAGTAAGCAAATTCTGTTATAATGAAACCTATGTTGTTATTTTAGGTCATATGTGTTAATATTTGTAATGTTTTTAATATTAAAGATTTACTGAGATCTTATCTGATAAGTTGGAACTTGTGAGAATAATAATGGCCCTGGGAAACTTGGCTTGCAATTGGGCTATTGTCACTGGTTTAAAAGTCACATATTATTGTAACATTTTAAGTTTAGGCCATAGAATTTTTAATGCAATTATTCAAGCACTAATGTGCATTTTAACATAGCTTAAAATAAGTAATATCTGCAGTGAAGGATGGTGGAAACTATCTCGTCAAAATAAAGCCTGATACCCAGAGAAGCTCAGGAAATTGACCCAGAAAGAGTTTGTGCTCAATATTTTTCTTAATATGTTCTTTCTCATTTCACTTTCAGTATCTTACCCCTTATTAATGGATCTCCTCAAAAATAATAGGAAGAAATAGTAATATTTAAAACAAAGAAAACTTGATAAAACATTAAACAGAAGAGAAACACAAATTTTGAACTGAAGTTAGAATATGTATTCTGTAACATTTTTTCTCGGAGAAGGCAATGACACCCTACTCCAGTACTCTTGCCTGGAAAATCCCATGGACAGAGGAGCCTGCTAGGCTGCAGTCCGTGGGGTCGCTAGGAGTCTGACAGGATTGAGCGACTTCACTTTCACTTTTCACTTTCATGCATTGGAGAAGGAAATGGCAACCCACTCCAGTGTTCTTGCCTGGAGAATCCCAGGGATGGGGGAGCCTGGTGGGCTGCTGTCTATGGGGTCGCACAGAGTCAGACACAACTGAAGCGACTTAGCAGCAGAAGCAGCAGCAGCAACATTTTTTCTGTGCTGTATCTAAAGTTCCTTTGCATTCTTAGCTGGCTGACTAAAGCAAGCATTTGCTAAATAATGCCCTTGGGGTTTGAATGAGTTAATAAAGATTTCTGAAGTAAGAGCATAGTACAAATTAGCTTATTCTGAAACACAATCCTTAATAAACTGTCTCTCTTGTATAAAATATTTTAGGAAAGCTCTTCTAGACATTTCGTTGCAGATTAGATTAAAGGAGGAAAAAAGCTCCCTTCTTTCCATATTCATTGTCCATTTCTTTATCTGGCTAGTTCCATGACTGTGAATTCTGCATTTGTTTATTTATCGCAAAACTAGCTATAGCTGTATATCTACATTTACATCTGAATTTGAGGGGAGGATGTCTCACATGAGGAAAGAATATTTTCACTTCAGGGCCATCTGCAAAAGTAAAAATTAAGAAGAGGAGAGAAGTAAGGGAGGGATGGAGGGAGGAAGGAAAAGAAGTAGGATAGAGAGAGAGAGGGAAAAGGAAAAATTAAAAAAAATTCTTTTTTCTTTTAACTTACAATTTGTAAATGGCAAGGAATCTCCTGCTAAAACAGGTTGCT
The DNA here is from genome assembly GCA_006408675.1 of Madoqua kirkii. Lineage (NCBI taxonomy): Eukaryota > Metazoa > Chordata > Mammalia > Artiodactyla > Bovidae > Madoqua > Madoqua kirkii. The sequence goes on along the minus strand of SJYC01092930.1, from coordinate 10,830 downwards.
TGGAAACCCAGCATTCTGTTTTCTTGTTCTTTCTTTTGTAGTACCAGACCAATTCTATCTAGAATTACCCATAGATCAAAACAATCATAAATTGAATTTGATAAAAGTATATATGTGTGTTTATAAATGTAGTGTGTGTGTGTATCTAAGTATATATATTACACTTACATAATTTTATAAAAGAATTATTGAACAGTGTCTTAAACTAGAATAAGATCTCAATACCAGAAGTAACATTAGATTGCAGATAACCTGAAGTTTCTAAATATGATAAAAATTAGCAGTAAATATGGTACTATGCTCTTTGGCCATCAAAGCATCAAGGGAAACCTAATCAATCTCTTAAGTGATATTTCAGGCTGAATAAAGGTCTTCCTTGGATTTAAAGAAAATTTTTCCTAGTAGGCTTCAAAGCTAGGGTGCTGCAGTAGAGTCAGAAAAGAAGACAGTTCTCAATAGTATTAACACAATAAATTAAGTAACAGATTCCTAATATGTTTCATGTTACAGTCTCTTGATATAAATAGAGTTAATAATGCCAATGATAGAGTATATAAATCAATTCTTAAGGAAGTCCCCCAAATTGAGATCCTTATCTACAGTTTCTCACTGACAGACATAAAATGGCCCCAAATTAAAAGTTAGCCTCTTAGTAACAAAAGTGTTTTATGGGTCTTTGCAATCTTATGTGAGGCATTATTTGAACTTTGCTCTTGCAAATTGTTCTAAAAAGAAAAGCTTCATATTTCATAGACTATCTATATGCCTATGAGTGAGTGAAGTCGATCAGTCGTGTCCAACTCTTTGCGACCCCGTGGATGTAGCCTACCAGGCTTCTACGTCCATGGGATTCTCCAGGCAAGAATACTGGAGTGGGTTGTATATACATGAATATAATATATAATATATAATCTGATAGAAAATACTCTTTCATAGGATATATATGTATATATACATATTCACTATGAAATATGAGATTTTCCTTTAGAAACTTCTGCATGTGTACACACATCTATACTTATATGAATATATATAAAAAGGGACAGAGACAGAGAAAAATATTATATATATGTATATATATAGATATTTTAAAATCTATGAAGTTGTGGTTCTTCAATCATTTTGTGGTATACTGAATTTGATAAACTATGGTATTTTTTTTTTAACAAAATGACCTTTTACCCTAAGACCCTATATAATTTGAACAGCCCTGGTGAAAATGTTATTTTGAAATGTTGATTTGCAGTTTTCATACAGAAGATAATTAATTGCTCCTTGGAGGTTTGAGTTTGAGAAGAATTTCTGTGAATAAATTAATCTTCTGCACCTTTTACTCTTGCAGAGGAGGGAATGTCTGAGGTCAGGACAAACTGTAGCATCACAAACAAGATGTATTTCCTTGGATGTGATTGCTTTCTTCAAGAAAATGATTAGAGAGATTAACATGCAAATAACAGCTAAGCCAGCTCTTATAAGGGAGAAAAAATAGCTCTAGATACATTTTGAAAATCACTGGGACCAAAATCTCTTTCTATAAACGTCACTTTTATGATAATCAGAATACATTGTTTGGAGAAAAATATTAATTTAGGTAGGTCTGAAGAGTTGTCACCCAGTTAATTAATCCCATCTGCTATTTTTACTGTCAGAACTGCAGCAATCTGTTTGCCAGGAATTCAAAACCAGAAAAAGAGGCCCCATGAGCCCCACTAACAATCTTTGTCTACAACATCTTTCACCTAATATACATGAATTCAAATTTGAAAAAGTGACAAAGAAAAAAAATATCTGGATAATCTGCTTTATTTCATTTATGTTCATGGAAATTTAGAAAATTAACTTTAATATCATGACATTCAAGAAAAGCAAACTGTGAAATTACAGAAAAAAAGGGAGGGTGCAAGAGTATGATTAGAAAATTTTACCCCTGTTCCCAAAATAAAATGCAGTTTTGCTTGCAATTAAAATATGTACTTTATTACTTATGAATTCTCCTTGATTCTTTGTGTCAAAAATTCATTGCTCTTCATTCTATTATGTTAACTTTGGAGTAGGACTTGAAAGTTGATTTTTTCATAAAAATTTTGTCTAGTTTTTCTCTTTAGATAATACTGAATTATGGGAGAAGGCAATGGCGACCCACTCCAGTACTCTTGCCTGGAAAATCCCGTGGATGGAGAAGCCTGGTAGGCTATAGTTCATGGGATCGCTAAGAGTCAGACACAACTGAGCAACTTCACTTTCACTTTCCACTTACATGTATTGAAGAAGGAAATGGCAACTCACTCCAGTTTCTTGCCTGGAGAATCCCAGGGATGGGGTAGCCTGGTAGGCTGCCGTCTATGGGGTCGCACAGAGTCAGACACAACTGAAGCAACTTAGCAGCAGCAGCAGCAATATTAGACTTGTTATTGAGAAGTAACTCATATGTGACAATGTAATGTGCATAATTATGTGCATTATAAATTTCCCAGATAAACATATGGTATCTTATTTTCCCCAGTGAGTTTATCACTCAGGTGCTCAAGGAAGTGTATTAACTCTTCAAGACACCCATTTCCCTAAGTGTTTAGATTATGCCAGAGCATAGAATATAAAAAAACTGAGATATTTATCAGTAAAAAGAATGGATAAGCCTGTTTTATGGAGTCATGTGGGCACTGAACTCTCATATCACATTTATCATTAGAAATGTTCAGTCTCCTTTTCTAGTTCACATGGTGGAAAGGCTGCTATAAAAGTCATTAGGAAGTGACCAACCTCCAACATGATATTTTTAATTGTTTTATTTCATCCCATAGTCTGACACTATTAATTACTCCTATTAAATCTGAATATAATCTTATCTTTATGTAATGTTTAGATTTTCTCTTTCATAATCCTTTCTCCTTTAACCCTTGTAACTTTTTTTTTTTTTTGCTTTATGCCTTCTCCTAGAGCAATCTGTTTTCTTTTCTCTTGGTTTTGAAACCTGGCTAGAAACCCCTAGAGCAATTGTATTCACAGCTGTGGTATAAACTGTCTACTAACTAGTGTAAGTATCAAACTATATTTTCATCTACGAGGTTCCTTTACCTATATGTATTTTACCCTTCTGTTCTGTTCAGTCACCCAGTTGTGTCCAGCTCTTTGCAACCCCATGGACTGCAGCATGCCAGACCTCCCTGTCTCTCTCCATCTCCCAAAGTTTGCCCAAGTTCATGTCCACTACATCAGTGATGCCATCCAGCTGTCTCATCCTCTGACACCCTCTTCTCCTTCTGCCCTCAGTTTTTCCCAGCATTAGGGACTTTTCCAGAGTCATCTGTTAGAATCAGATCACCATAAAACTGGAGCTTTAGCTTCAGCATCAGTCCTTCCAGTGAATACTTAGGGTTGTTTTCCCTTAAGATTCACTGGCTTTATCTCTTTGCTGTCCAAAGGACTCTCAGGAGTCTTCCCCAGTACTACAGACTGAAGGCATCAATTCTTTGATGTTCTGCCTTCTTTACAGTACAGTTCTCACAACTGTACGTGAACACTGGGAAGACCAGTGTTATAGCTTTGACTATATGGACCTTTGTTGGCAGAGGTCTCTGCCTTTCAACACACTGTCTAGGGTTGCCATAGCTCTTCTGCGAAGAAGCAACCGTCTTCTGATTTCATGGCTGCAGTTACCATCTGCGGTGATTTTAGAGCCCAAGAAGAGGAAATCTGTCATTTCCACCTTTTTCCCTTTTATTTGCAATGAAGTAATGGGGCCGTTTTAGTCTTATCCTTCCCCAAATCGATCACACTTTATTTTCCCTCAAACTTGATCCTCTTCTATCACTATCATTAAACTAGTAGTATCCTTATTAACTGTGTCCAGTTAATTCAAAACCTCAGTCATTTCCTTCTTTCCTCATTATTCAACACTCATTGTTTAGGAATTCATGATGTCTGCCCCAAATTCTAAGTCCTTAGAGCACAGAAATCAATACTGCCCACATTGTTTGCTCAGTATTAGCTCAGTTCTGGATTTATATTAGATACATATACAAAAAATGCTTGCTGATGAATGAACCATTGTCCATATTATTTAGTTACATTGGCATTCTTTTGTTAGAATTTTCTTGGCATTGTTGGGTCATAGAAGGATTTTAAATTATTTTTTAATAAATCCTATTTTTGTGGTCCTAGCTATCAGAACAGGATTTTATTTTCTCCCATTCACCTATGCCACATGTAGGGAAAACCTGTAGCCACAAGGAACATCTGGTGTTTTTATATATCCCTTTAAGGAAAAGACAGGTTATATCCTATGAAACCTTTACTTCATCTGACTCTAATCACTTTTATAATATTCATTAATCTGTCAGTTTGTGGACAGTGAGGATCTTACTTGACTCATAAATGCAATGGTGTGATTTGTTTTAAGAAAGATCTATTCATTTAACACATATTGTCCTAGATACCTGGCTACATTAATAAAACAGACCCTTGATCCCAAGAAACTTAAAATCTAGTGAAAAATAAAAACAGAAAAAAACAATAATCATAGTAAATATATATATATATATTTATTATATATGGTAATGTTAAGTGGTAAGTGTTAAATGATAAGTGTTAAATTACAGAAAAAGGAGAACAATTGTTCACAGATGGTGGATCTGTGAGGAGTAATATTGAAGTTTTGAAGAAAAAGGGAGCAAGAAAACAAATGAAAAATTTTGACCTTCCTCCAGAAATTGTGCCTGAGGAAGATAGATTACAGCCCTTCTCTCCTTTTCCCCTTGGGGGTTGTATTTCTTTTTTTTTTCTTTGTTCCCAATCAACTCCCAGCCTAAGTAGTGTGATAGAAAATCTAATACGCTGAAGAAATAAGCTCTGAAATAGCCAATGAAAGAAGCCATTCCTAAGGAGTGAAGAGTTAATGAAGAATTTTTAACAGCCTATCGACTCAGCTTCACTCTGTTACCATTTAAATGGCCTCAAATGGGATGTGAAGCTTAACATATCACTGAATAGCATGTAGTTTCTGGTGGCTGCAAACATTTTCTCATTAATCCTAGTTGTCGGATACATCAGCAATGCCACGAAATTTGGAGAGTCTGTACCTTTGCTTCAAATTTCTTTTTTCTTTTCATTTAAAGATGGAATTTAAGAGAATTAAGCAAAGAGTGAAATCATGGGCATTTCCTTATTACTATTACTAAAAATAAATTTAGGTAAAATAATTAATATCCTGTTAACATGGGTGGATATGACTAGACCCAGTGTTCTCTTTCCAACAACAACAAAAAAAAATCAAAATATGTAACTTACAGACCTGTATTTTGCTGTATTACCTACTCATGTGATATCTTAAATGTTTATATTTCCTTGGTTTCATGTTCTTAAGTCATCCAATATATACAAAGTTCTAAACAGTTATTTTGCTTATGTTATATCAGTATTTGTGAGGGATTTTTTTTAAAATTATGAATCTGTATTATATAAATCTGCATATCTTACTCACAGAGGCTCTAGCATATCTTTGATTTCTTTGCAAGATGCCAACTTAGACAAAGTTTTTTTTTTTCCTTACTGACATAGACATTTACAAAATTTCTATAATAAAATATAGATGTTTCTTATTTACTATTTCAAAATGTTTATAGGTAAACAAACTTTCAGTTCCTAAAAAAATTGACTAGATGTTCCTCCACTCTGTGATTAGGGTGAACAAATTCCAGTTTATGCCTGGTATCTCAGCATACTAATAATAATTCTCCTTGTCACTGAAGAAAGCCTCCTAATTTGTATGATAAATGGAATGGTTACCATATCCATGACTGATCTGAAATCTGGCTGTCATTAAGGACATCACTCTTTAATGTGACTTCCAAGACTCTTCTGCCTTTCTGGAATAACCCCAGGTCCTTTGAGAATTATTGCCATCATCGGTTTTCTCTTTATTACTGTCATGAACATTTCATTTGTTCAAGGCTTTTGCAATTGGTCTTGGTCCCCACCCCAACCCAGCTATCACCTCTTATTTTTTTATACTGCAAGCTTTCAAATAGCCAAACACTGTGATGTCCCAGTTCACTTTCACGTTTATCTCTGATCATATCCCCTACATCCAGTTTTATATCCAAAGTGATTCCCTAGATCTTATCTGATTTACATTTGAAATCTGATATTCTGGCATTCCTTTTTCTAACCAAACCTGTTATTTTCACATGCCTTTAACTTCATTACTAATTTCTTGCCCTGAATCTATTCTTTAACCCCATCAACACCTTAAAAATTTGACCTCTTACTATCATTCTGTCCTTCATTAATCTCTCTGAGCTTTAGTGTCTTCCCTATTTAGAATGGTTCCTCTTTCTTTTTACCCGATTTCTTCAAATAAATAAAACTTGATAGGACAGGAATTTTTATGTTTGTTTATTGTTGTGTCTCTAACATCTACAAGGACACTTAGCATACATACCTCAACAGAGGCTTGTGAATGAAAAAAAAAGTTTGAATCAGTCAGATTACGATTTAAATTTCAGCTCAGCATTACCTATTTTAATGACCTGAATGGAAAAAGTTTCCATTTCCAGTTTCATTCATACTCTAAAAATATCCCTGTTTCACCTTGTTCACAGCAAGGGAACAGTTCCTGAAGTTTACATGCTTATTACTCACATACTTTTTTTTCCCTTAAAGGCACGATTCATTCTTCATTGTTCGCTACTCTATCCCCAATACCTAATGTATTGTGTAAACTTTAGGTCATCAGTAAATTACCTGTTCTTTTGCTAACCTTTCTATAAAATGCAAATGGTAACAGCATCTAGTTCACAGCACTATTGTAAGATCAATGATATCATATATAAGGAGCTTTGTACATGGCTTAGCAGTCAGCACACAATTTTTAGCTATTTTTATTATGACGCAAAAAATAGCAGCAAGGGTAGACTTCCAGTAAGCAAATGATCATGCTGTTTACTTACCACTATTTTTAAAGGCCAACCCTTGTCTTGATGATGCTGATCAAACTCCTTAACATAGCACAGAAGAACATTTATTATCTAATCTCTCTTGTCTCATTTCATGCTATGCTCAAAGCACCTGAAAGACCATATTCTTACCCTACCGAGATGCATGCAGGGCCTTATCACATACAATCCCCTTTCTAGGCTTCTGCCAAGAGCTTTGGTTCCACTGTTTTAAACTGATCGATGCCTCCATAGTCTCAAGATCTCAGTTGAGATAATTTTTCTTTTAGAAGCATTTCCTGACTCAGAGTGCAGCACTTTATTTTTTTTTTTTCTTTGTGGTCTCCTCCCCTAGACCACAGACTGTTCAACGGCGGGGATAATATGTTCATCTTTCCATCTCTGGCCCTTAATGAAGTATTTACATGTGGCAGATACAGAAGTTTTACACCCTCCTCTCAACACACACACCTCCTTCAGCAGTACCCACCCGTTCACTTGTCCTGCCCTCCAGGACCATCTTTGAATCATAGATGTCTTGTCAATACCCATATGCACTGTAGATTCTATCCTTTCAAGCCTGTTCAAGGTTATCACTCCACTAGCTTTCTTTCACTTACTAGTACTTTTAGTGTTCTAAAGAATAATTTGCTTATAACAGGCAACTTCTGTTCCCAATTTTATGAAAACTTCTCTTAACTCTACTTCCACTAACAGCTAAAATCCTTTTTTGCGCTCTGGTGGTGGTGGTTTAGGCTCTAAGTGATGTCCAGTTCTTGCAACAGCATGGACCATAGCCTGCCAGGCTCCTCTGACCATGAGATTTCTCTGACAAGAATACTGGAGTGGGTTGCCATTCCCTTCTCCAGGGGCTCTTCTGGACCCAGGCATTGACCTGGGTTTCCTGCATTGCAGACGGATTCTTTACTGACTGAACTACCAGGAAATCCTTTTTATGCTCTCAGTGCAGTGGCTCAGTCATGTCTGACTCTTTGCGACCCCATGAATTGTAGCACGCCAGGCCTCCCCGTCCATCAAACTCATGTCCTTTGAGTCGGTGATGCCATCCAGCCATCTCATCCTCAGTTGTCCCCTTCTCCTCCTCCTGCCCCCAATCCCTCCCAGCATCAGGGTCTTTTCCAATGAGTCAGCTCTTCATATCAGATGGCCAAAGTATTGGAGTTTCAGCTTTAGCATCAGTCCTTCCAGTGAACACCTGGGACTGATCTCTGTTAGGATGGACTGGTTGGACCTCCTTGAAGTCCAAAGGAATCTCAAGAGTCTTCTCCAGCACCACAGTTCAAAAGCATCAGTTCTTTGGCACTCAACTTTCTTCATAGTCCAACTCTAACATCCGTACCTGACCACTGGAAAAACCATAGCCTTGACTAGATAGACCTTTGTTAGCATAGTAATATCTCTGCTTTTTAATATGTTATCTAGGTCAGTTATAACTTTCCTTCCAAGAGGTAAGCATCTTTTAATTTCATGACTGCAATCACCATCTGCAGTGATTTTGGAGGTCCCCCAAAATGAAGTCTGACACTGTTTCCACTGTTTCCCCATCTATTTCCCATGAAGTGATGGGACCGGATGCCATGTTCTTCGTTTTCTGAATGTTGAGCTTTAGGCCAACTTTTTCACTCTCCTCTTTCACTTTCAAGAGGCTTTTTAGTTCTTCTTCACTTTCTGCCATAAGAGTGGTGTCATCTGCATATCTGAGGTTATTGATATTTCTCCCGGCAATCTTGATTCCAGCTGTGTTTCTTCCAGTCCAGTGTTTCTCATGATGTACTCTGCACATAAGTTAAATAAGCAGGGTGAGAATATACAGCCTTGACATACTCCTTTTCCTATTTGGAACCAGTCTGTTGTTCCATGTCCAGTTCTAACTATTGCTTCTGACCAGCATACAGGTCTCTCAACCTCTACTGGGCAGCAAAAACGTTTTGAAAGATACCCATATGGTTTCAACACCTTCAGTTTTCGTATTTTCAAGGCATACTTTACTCTGTTTTCATCCTGTCACACCTTCAGAAATTACCATGGCAGGATCATCAATAGCTTCTCTGTTGCCAAATGGTTGACGCTTTTTAAGTTTGTTTGTTTTTTTTAATTTGGAAATGATTTCAAAACTTGTGAAATTTCTAACAGTAACAATAGTGCTAAGCGTACCATGTACCCGTGTTCACTTATTGCCAACTTTTTATTCCACTTGATTTCTCTCTCTGTCACACACACACACACAGAAACCCTCTAATATTTTCTCTGAAACATTAGAAAGTGGGTCACGTATATCATTGATGGCCCTTTAATCCTAAATATGTCATTGCATAGTTCCTAAATGTAGGGATATATTATTTTATTACTATACCACAGTTATTTTCTTCATACATGTATATGCTACCATAAATTTATCTAATCTACAGTTCATGTTCCAAATTTGTCTGTTGATCCATAATGTCTTTATATCTCCCCACCCTTTGCTGCCACTGCCCAAGTACAGGATCTAGCCTAGAGTAAGTTATTCCGTGTCATTGTCATATCTCTTTAGACTACTTATTGGAATAATTTCCACAGGTTTTTATGACATTGAGCTGTCATAAAAATAAAATATATCCCACTGCACATTATTTTTGCTAATGAAAAAATAACCTTTCCTCTTTGGGGCTGAAATAGCATTGCTTGCATCTTCCAGCAGCGCATCTGGAGGCATGCAGTGTCCATCTGTCCTGCATGGGTAATTTTTAATTTCACTCACATATCCAGTGTCTTCAGATTTCTCCATTTTTTGATTAGTTATTATTTTTTTCCTCGAAACAACTAGTAAACAGTCTGTGAAGAGAACATTAATGAAAGTTTTCTGTTCCCTTTCAAAATTTCCCCCTAGACTTACCATCCATAATAATTTTGCCTGATGAAAGCTTTACCAGGATTGTTGCAAAATGATTGTTTTCCAACTCCAGCCTTCCTTCCACGTTTACCACCTGTCATTCTGCATTTTACTATAAGCAAAATCTCTTTCCTATTTATATATTTATTTCTTTATTATAAGCCCAGGATTTCTTATACATTTTTGGTTTACAGTCCATAACTGTACTTCATAATTTTTGACCAACATTACCTATGTTTGGCCTTTGGAAATCCCTTCATTCTGGAATTTGTGTTCTTGTGATATGCCCTTATTATTTTTTGTGTGTCTTGTTTTCCAGCATAGCATGACATTCCAGGCTCACTATATACCTACCCTGAACTGTCTATGAGCTCAACCATTCCTCAGAATGAACTTTGGTGGGGACTGAACGTAATGATCAAGATTTGGGCACAAAATATTCTCATCGCTACTGTCTGTGCTTCTATAGACCTTTCAGCCACCCGAACTAGGAAATACATGTACACACTAGAGAAGGAGATGGCAACCCACTGCACTATTCTTGACTGGGAAACTCATGGACAGACTAGCCTGGTGGGCTATGGTCCATGGTGTCAAAGAGAGTCAGACACAACTCAGTGAGTAAACAACAATGACACACACATATATATACATATGCATACAGGTATAAATATTTATACTTATACACATGCATAAATACATATTCATTGCATATAAACATTAATTTGCACATATATACAGATTTTAGAAATTATATGTTCGTAGCAATACTTCTAATTCTAGTGCATTCTTTCAGTGTTCTTTCTTCCTTACACTATTCCTTTTTTTTTTTCCATCCTTCCTTTAGTGAGAATCCTGACTCTCTACAACATTGAACACATTTACTGTTCTGCTCAGTCCTATAATACATATAAAATAGTGGATGTAATTTAAAATTCTAAGACAGTTTTATAATTTTTATGTGCAAACCACTATAAAAAGCAAAACTACTAAAAAAAAAAAAAA
>SJYC01092927.1:0-11155 GCA_006408675.1 Madoqua kirkii | reverse complement strand
GGATGTAAGAGTTGGACTGTGAAGAAGGCTGAGCACTGAACAACTGATGCTTTTGAACTGTGGTGCTGGAGAAGACTCTTGAGATTCCCTTGGACTGCAAGGAGATCCAGCCAGTCCATTCTGAAGGAGATCAGTCCTGGGATTTCTTTGGAAGGAATGATGCTAAAGCTGAAATTCCAGTACTTTGGCTACCTCATGCAAAGAGTTGGCTCATTGGAAAAGAATCTGATTCTGGGAGAGATTGGGGGCAGGAGGAGAAGGGGATGACAAAGGCTGAGATGGCTGGATGGCATCACAGACTCGATGGACGTGAGTCTGAATGAACTCCGGGAGATGGTAATGAACAGGGAGGTCTGGTGTGCTGCAATTCATGGGGTCACAAAGAGTCGGACACGACTGAGTAACTGAACTGAACAACTGTTGCTTGTGTAAAATCAAGCTACTTAATATCTCTAAATCTTACATTCTTCATCTTTAAATTGAGGTATAAAATTTTATATACATCAGAGGATTCTCAAAAAAAATAGATTAGAAAATATTCATTAAGCATTTAGCACTGTGCCTGATACTTGGTAAGTTATTAATAGTAAGCTAGTCACTATATTTTTTAATAATAATATAAATTATTATTATCACTACATGTTCCATGATCCATAACTGTTTCTAAATTAACTCATCATGAAAGATTTCTCTCTCTTTTTGTTTTTTGAATAATCAATGCACTATGAGAAAACTGGGAAATTGTTCTTCATGGACAGATGGATTCAGTCTCTTTAAGCCAAAGCATATCACTCCCTGCCTGCAGAGCCCATCCCTTTTCCAGAGACTTACTGAGGTTTAGTGAAAAGCAAAGATAAACGGGCATTCTTGGGTTGACCATCAGCCAAGACTAGAGGACAGATCCTTGCCAAATCCACATGTACTGGATACACAGCCGGATTGTGCAAACCACAGGCGTTCTCACAATCTGCATAAGGTCCTGAGGAGCAACTGGCTACTTGGATCCCCCTGTGCCCATTGTTACTGAATAAATTCCATTGCTGGACTGAGGTTATTCCTTGAGGTACTCTTATTTGGAGCAATTTCCTTAGCAGTGAGGACAGCTTTGTCCATATGTCCATAAATTACCAATTATAACTTAAGTCTAAGCTTTCTAGGATGTGATGGAATCTGACCCTTCTCTCTTTCTTCAGCTTTCCATGTTGGCTGACATTTTGTATTTAAGAGCCATACAATATTTTTTGTTTGCTTTATTAAGTATATGTCACTTTCTTGGCCTCTTTACTTTTATACCTTCTGTTTCATCTACAAAGCATGGCCTTAGCCTTCTTATTTACCTAGAAACTTGATTTTTACTGTAAAAATCTGTCTCAGAGACCACCTTCCTCTTTGAATCTTCACCCAAACTTTCAGTATGTTCATTTTCTAAGTGACTTCCAGATCTTGTATTATCTTTTCATTTTACTTACAACACTGTATTATAATTTTTTGCTTTCTCATTTGTTTTACCAACTACCCAATGATCTACTTGAGGCAGAAAGTGTGTCTTTTCTATCTCTCTATCCCGAATAGCCACAAAGGGCCCAGAAAATTGGTGAAAGTTCAGCAGTTTTTTGAGAAAGGGAGCAATGAACAAAGTGATATTTGATTTCCAAGAAGCAAAAACTTACTCAAACTAGGGTAAGCAAATTTTAAAAAGAATATGAAAAGGATCTATTAGTACTTCATGCAACTGAGGGTCGGGAAGTGGAGCGATGCCTAGCTCAGCTGCTGTCACGGCTGTTTCTGTCTCTCGCCGCTGGAAATTTTTCCATCTCTTTTCTTTGTCTCTTCAGCCACATCTTTCTCTCTTTCTTCAGAGTCGTTTCTCTGCATTTCGAGTAAAAGAGGGAAATGGATATATACTTCAAGATGGCCCTTTTGATTAAATACCTTCTCCATTCAGTCATTTTATCAAGAACAACTAGGCTGCTTGAATCCTTGCCAGGGTTTTGCCAGAGAATGTGATCAGCCTTTTTAGGTCAAATGATATTTACAAACAAATTAACAATGGTCAGTAATCCAGAGCTTTGAGGTGGACTTACTTCTGAGGTGACATTGCAGGGCTATAATAGTCCTGGACGAGGTGAGGAGGGTGTGCTGGAGGTGGCAACAACTGTCTGTCACATCTAGATAGGAGAAGTAATTGAATTCTTAGCTTCTTCAAGTAAATAATCTTACTTGAGAGAAAAGCCTAGGTTACGTGAGGAGACCGATCACCTTGGGGAAAACAGCTCCCCAGATGTTAAAGTCATTGGGAAAAACCACACTTACCTCTCAGTTCTACCAGTCTGAGCCTGCTTCTGTCTACCGACCAGAAGCTTTAGAGACTTCGTTGATGTCTTTTACACACAGAGCCACTCTTAGGGGATGTTGTGTATTATTAAACACCACCGGCACTCATTATGGATGTGTTAAAAATTCAGATCCTTAGAGAACACAGCAGATCGAAGTATTGACTACTGTTTCACTTTCCCCATCTGTCCAAACATCAATAACAACAGTGTATGGGGGTCTGGAAGCACTGGGCTAATGTACCTTCCTTCGATCATAATTCCAGAGTTTGCCTTAATTAAGATTGATTTTTGCCCCTATGTTGTACATCTCTTAACTAACAGAAAAGTCGCAAGGGCACAGTTTAAGAATTAAGATTGTGAGGATGGAGGAGGAGAGAATGGAATCAGGTCTTGGCTTGTGGAGTCTAAAAACTGCATGGCAGGCGTACTTAAAATAAATCCTCAAGCAGATTTCTGAGGCATTGAAGGAGTCACATAAGGGCACTGGAGAAATGAATTGCTCTTCTGACTCGCTTTCCTTCATATGCGCTGCCTGGGTGCACTATGTTTATGGGGGGAAGGAAAAGTACTTACTTTAGATTAAGCATGTGAAGGCCGCAGCAGGCCAGAGTTGTCAGCTTTTTTCTTAGACATTTTCAGAAACATCACTATCAACAACAGAATTCTATTGAGTGCTCACAATACTGCAGGCTTGTTCAAAGAACTTGCGCTCAACAAAGGGAAAGTGCAGCCTCTGCCCTCAAGCAAATTACAATCTAGAATAGAAAGCAGATGTGACACTAAGAAAAGGGAAAGTAAAATCATACAATACATGAATCAAAACACTGCACAAGGGATTTTGATTAGTTGTGAGTGCACCTTCCTCCAGCTCCTGAAGGAGAGAGGCTTCTTTGGGAAAATAACTGTAAGGAAGTTTTTCTGTTGGTTTTGTTGTTGTTGTTGTTGTTTTTTAAGAAGAGCCTAAAAATTAAACCAGTGAATTGGGAAAAAGAAGGATATTCTAAGTCTTGTAAGTATTTTATGCTATAATTTTTAGCTTTCTGTTTATTAAAGCATATCATGAGAATAAAGGTTCACAGAATTCTATGGTGTGTATATATGTGTGACTTTATATAGAACACTTGCTTTTTTGATTCTAAGAAAGATAGATTCCAACTGTTTTCTTTTTTCAGTAGTGATAGCATCTCACACAAACTGAATACAACAGATTTCAAGTGGTAATTTTTATAAATATTTTAATAAACGCTGTAATAATTGCACTTTTCTTGATTCCTTCCATTGTTTGCCTTAAACCAGCTCTGGAAAGCATATTGTACATCTGTGTGGCTGAAACTTTGGACAGGTATATGCAACATCTGGAGAATGTTAATAGGGATCATTTGGAGTTGAGATTAGAAAATCCTCATAGTGATTACAATAGAAAAGTAAGTTACTGAAGGACTCAGTGTCACAGACTCCAGTTACTAATGATTCCAGGCAAATACTTCTTCAGGGTTGCTCCACAGTCATCTGATATCTTGTCTCCACCCTCTCCAATTAGCTTCTCTATTCTCCTCTGAGAAGATAACAGTTCTCTAGGAAAGAAAGAAAAGTGAATGACGGAAGAGCAAGAGAGAGGCAAATGTGATGTGTATCAAAATAAGCACGGATGTTTTGTGTGTGTGTGTACGTTTATGAAAACTAACATGGATATATCCATTGACTGTGGCACATTTTCAAATAAGATAGTCTGTTAAAAAAAAAAGCATGCTTGGGCCCCTGCTAGGTAGAGGGCACTGAGATTAGGAAGGGGAGGATTATACTAATGTCACATCCTTGTTGAGCAGTGGGTGAAAGCCTATATCTCACCCGCATTACGTGTTTCTTTGGGTAAGTATAGGGTCATTGCTCAAAAACCCAAGCTAGTAATAGTCCTACATCTGGATAGATACACCATCTGGAACACAGTGTCCCCAAGATTGCTTCCTTGGCACTGGCCAAAGAAGATTAAAGCTTCTTGAGAGTTATACATTGGCTTTTAAATTATTTAGCCTGCAAGTAAAAATCACTTTCTCTCGAAATTCATTGAAAGGAAATAGTCATGTGAACTCTCTCCTCCCTCACTTTGTCCAGCTTTACAATGACATGGAAATCACCTGCTACAGGATCTTAAACTAAAAGGGCTAATTTGAGGATGACACAGAGGAATTCATAGTGAACATTCAAGATGTATAGTCTAGCCCAGGTTTTCTCAATGGGTGATGTCTGAACCATTAACATCAGTGTCATCTGGCTACTTGTTTGAAACTCAAAATCTTAGACTGGCCCTATCCTGGAGGTGGAGCTTAGCAATCTGTTTGAAAAAGTTCTCCAGTGTTTCAAATGCTTTCTTCTTGTTCAGTCATTCAGTCATGTCCAACTCTTTGCAAACCTCATTGACTACAGCATGCCAGGCTCCCGTGTCTTTCTCCCAGAGTTTGTTCAAACTCATTTCCACTGAGTCATCCAACCATCACAACCTCTGTCACCCCCGCCTCCTGCTCTCAATCTTTTCTAGCGTCAGGATCTTACCAATGAGTCAGCTCTTCCCATCAGTTGGCCGAAGTATTGAAGCTTCATCATCAGTCCTTCCAGTGAATATTCAGGGTTGATTTTCTTTAGGATTGACTGATTGGTTCTTCTTGCTGTCCAAGGGACTCTTAGGAGTCTTCTCCAGACCCATAGTTCAAAAGCATCAGTTCTTCTGCCTTCAATCTTCTTTATGGTCTAACTCTCATATGTGTACATGACTATTGGAAAAAATCATAACTTTGACTATATGGACCTTTGTCGGAAAAGTGACATCTCTGCTTTTTAATACTCTAAGCTTGCCATAGGTCTTCTTCCAAGGGACAAGTATCTTTTAATTTCATGGCTGCAGTCACCATCTACAGTGATTTTGGATCCCAAGAAAATAAAGTCCGTCACTGTTTCCATTCCCTCCCTCCCCCTTTTATTTGCCATGACATGATGGGACCAGATGCCATGATGTTAGTTTTCTGAATTCCGAGTTTCAAGACAGCTTTTTCACTCTGCTCTTTTATCTTCATCAAGAGCTCTTTATGAAGGCTATTTGTTTTCTGCCATAAGGGTGGTGTCATCTGCATATCTGAGGTTATTGATATTTCTCCTGGCAATCTTGATTCCAGCTTGCGCTTCATCCAGCCCAGCATTTTGCATGATGTACTCTGCATGTAAGTTAAATAAGCAGCGTGACAACAAATAGCTTTGATGTACTCTTTCCCCAATTTTGAACCAATCTCTTGTTCTATGTCTGGTTCTAACTGTTGCTTTTTGACCTGCATACAGGTTTCTCAGGAGGCAGGTAAGGTGGTTTGGTATTCAATCCCTTTAAGAATTTTCCACAGTTTGGTGTGATCCACACAGTCAAAGGCTTTAGCGTAGTCAGCGACGCAGATGTTTTTCTGGAACCCCTTCGGTGAAGTGGATGTTCTTCTGGAACTCCTTGGCTTTTTCTATATTGCTTGAATGTTAGCAATTTGATCTTTGATTCCTATGTCTTTTCTAGATCCAGCTTGTACATCCAAAAGTTCTCAGATAATACACTACTGAAGCCTAAGTTGAAGGATTTTGAGCATTACCTTGCTATCATGTAAAAAGAGTACAATTATGTGCTGGTTTGAACATTCTTTAGAATTGCTCTTTTTGGGGATGGAATTAATCTTGACCTTTTCCAGTCCTGTGGCCACTGCTGGGTTTTCCAAATTTGCTGGCATATTGAGTACAGCACTTTCACAGCACCGTCTTTCAGGATTTGAAATAGCTCAACAGGAATTCCATCATCTCCACTTCATTATAATGATGCTTCCTAAGGCTCACACGGCTTCACATTCCAGGATGTTCAGCTCTAGGTAAATGACCACACCATGGGGGTTATCTGGATCATTAAGACCTTTTTCTGTACAGTTTTTCTGTGTATTCTTGCCATCTTAATCTCTTCTGCTTCTTTTAGGTCCTTATTGTTCCTGTTCTTTATCAAGACTATCCTTGCCTGAAATGTTCCCCTGGTATCGCCGATATTCTTGAAGAGATCTCTTGTCTTTCCTGTTCTATTGTTTTCCTATATTTCTTTGTGTTGTTCATAAGAAGGCCTTCTAATGTCTCCTTGCTAGTCTCTGAAACTCTTGTGTTGCAGTTGAGTATATCTTTTCCTTTCTCCCATGCCTTTTTCTTTTCTTCTTTTCTCAGCTATTTGTAAACACTCCTCAGACAACCACTTTGCCTTCTTGCATTTTTTTTTCCTCTTTGGGATGGTTTTAATCATTGTCTCCTGTACAGTGTTCTTCAGACACTCGGTCTAATCCCTTGAATCTATTTGTCATGTCCACTGTATAATCATAAGGCATTTGATTAAAGTCATACCTGACTGGCCTAGTGGTTTTCCATACTTGCTTCACTCTAAGTCTGAGTTTAGCAATAAGGAGTTGATGATCTGAGCCACAGTCAGCTCCCGGTCTTGTTTTTGCTGACTGTATAGAGCTTCTCCATCTTTGGCTGCAAAGAATATAATCCTGATTTTGGTACTGACCATCTGTTGATGTCCATGTGCAGAGTAGTTTCTTGTTTTGTTGGATGAGAGTGTTTGCTATGACTGGTGTGTTCTGTTGGCAAGTTTCTGTTAGCCTTTGCCTGGCTTCATTTTGTAGAATCTGAAAAATCTTGTTTTAGTCTGTGGGTACTATAGTTATAAAAAGCTATACACATATAAGTAGAACTTTAACCTCAAACTACTCCTTTCTAGTGTATCTGTGATAATTTGTTAGCTTGATCTAACAATAATAATAGTAATAGTTCATTCTGGAGAAAGAAATGACAACCTACTCCAGTAAACTTACCTGGGAATCCCGTGGATAGAGGCACCTGATGGGCTACAGTTCATGGGGTCACAAAGGAGTCAGACATGACTGAGATATTAAACAATAGCCGACTTCCCTGGTGACTCAGCTGGTAAAGGATCCGCCTGCAGTGTGGGAGACCTGGGTTTGATTCCTGAATTGGGAAGATCCCCTGGAGAAGGGAATGGCTTCTCACTCCAGTATTCTGACCTAGAGAATTCCATGGACTGTATAGTCCAAGGGGTTGCAAAGAGTCGGACATGACTGAGTGACTCTCACTTTCACTTTCATTATGTTCTAGATACTATACTCATTGTGAGACATGGTGCAATTCTCAGAATAATGATACAACATAGATCTTCTTGTTAGTTCCACTTTGCTTAATAGCCCATTTAAGAGTCAAGAGGATAGATCAGAGAATTTATGAGTATAAAAACCTATGAATCATAGTTTTAGAGTAGGGCTCTTAATTGACTCTATCTGGTCACTTTTATTTCCCTAAGACTTAACTCATGTGAATTGTCTTTCTTCATTGTTGTTTATTTACATTTTTCTTGAAATTTCTATACATGCAAGAGTGGGGCACCTTTCCTTATAAAGGCAAAAGTCATTGGTCCTGTTCTCCAAGGTTTTTGCCATTTTCCTTTCCTTATTCCCTATAATTTGCATATCGTATGGAATTCATTATTACATCCTTCTGCTACTTGTGAGCCTCTGTTCCTACTCTGCCATGGCTCACCTCTCTGGCTGCACTTGGTCAAAACTGTTTGTCCCAATTATTTAACTCTTGGGTCACTAAGAGCACATAGTGAGAGGGTCTGATGGTGCCTCTCCTAGAAAGCCTGTCCTTAGGGAAATCCAAGGATGCTTCTAGGAAAATAGAACTACCTCAATATTTAGCAATTAAAATGGATTATCTCTGCTCTAGTTCCTCTTCCTTTACTTTCAAATCCTCTCTAGGTATTTTGCTACAACTATACGTCCATGTTGTGAACTTCATGCATTCATCCTCCTAGAAGCAGAAAGCGGAATGTGTCAGCTCCTATTGCTACTGTAACAAAGCACCATAAATGTAGAGGTTTAAACAGTTCTGGAAGCCAGAAATCTGACAGAGGTCTCATTGGGCTAAAATCAAGCTGTCGGCAGGGCTTCACTCCTTTCTCAAGAATGTAGGGAGAAATCTGTTTCTTGCTCTTTCCAGCTTCTAGAAGCTACCTGCATGCCTTGGCTCATCATTCTCTTCTATTTCGAAAGCCAGCAATAGATGATTTCTCAGATATCATCAGCTGGACACTAAGTTTTCTGTGTCTCTCTTCCCTTATGACTACATTGGATGGAACACATAACCCAGGATAATCTCCTAATTTTAAAGCCAGCTAATTAGCAACCTTAGTTTCATCTGCAACATTAATCTCCCTGGACATATAATGTAACGTATTTGCATATTCTGGAGATTAGCATTTGGCCATTTTGGGAGAGCAGTTATTCTGCCTACCACCCTGACCAACTCAGAACTTTAATTTTTTTTTTTTTTTTGCCTTTTACTGACAGCAATGTCTGGCTTACAAAAGCAGAAACTATATGAGTATGGAATTGCAAGTTAGATGAACTTGCTTATTGATCTCAGTCAGCCCACTTCTATGATTAACATGTCTCCTTGTTTCCAGACATCTCCGTATATCCTTTAAAGGGTCTTCTCTTTACCATTCTGGGTAACTCTTTTGGCTCCAATACTGACATCCTACTCTCATCCCACTCCATTTATTCCAGATGTCTCTATTATCAGCATCTTCTTTTTAATATCTGGGACATATTTGCATATTTCTTTTTGCCCAATATCAACTGTTAGTGGATCTCTTAATTTCTCTGTGATGTGAGAATTTTGCTAATTGCTGTGTGATTGCCCTTCTTTCCTTACCAACCCTATCAGCTTCCCAAGAATAAAGTACAGGCTATGCCTCTTCAGCTTCTTTCAGTTTCTAGTGCAGAGTTTTGTTCATATTTGCCTAATAGTTTTCTCCAACTCATGTCAGTTATAAAGATTTGCTTTAAAAAGTTCTTCAGAGTACTTTATAATTAGCTGAATAATACATAATTCTTGGTCAATTACCTCTGTTCTCATTATTTTTCCAACCCTTTCTAAGTGAAGCCTTTTAATGGAAGACATACTTAATTTAAAAAAAATTAATTTCTCAGTATGGCACAAATTGCCAGGTTTCAAGCACTTGTTACATTGCACCTAACCCTGTGCTAAAGACT
The DNA here is from genome assembly GCA_006408675.1 of Madoqua kirkii. NCBI lineage: Eukaryota > Metazoa > Chordata > Mammalia > Artiodactyla > Bovidae > Madoqua > Madoqua kirkii. Next base: position 1,686 of record SJYC01092927.1, on the reverse strand, counting down.
TTATATATCTTTCTGCATCATCACTAGAAATTTCTGAATTAAACAGTATTCCTACCACTGGTAATTTTTAATCAGATAAATTGACTCACAAAGGTTTTAAGTAACTTATACAACAAGCAAGGGGCAGACTGGCTGATCTCAGCTCTCATTCATAAACCCCACAATCTTTAGGATGAAGCTCTAGGTGCTGTCCCTCTGAGTAACTCACTTCAGTTGCTCAACCAGCTGCGACAGGAACCATGTCAAATAAAACCTATTAGAATACAAACTGCCTTTCCAATTCAATTCGAGGACTATTCAGTGAATGTATGCTACATGCCAGGTGTCATTTACCTGTGATTCTGCAGTGTTTGTGCCAACTCAGCGTTAGAGCATTATACACTTTCTTCAGAAGAGGATGCGTCTCAAATATAGAAACTGTTAATGTGAAGGACATTCTTAAAATTGCTATCAATGCAAAAGTATTCTGAATATGCTATATAGATGTTGATAAAAAGAAAAAAATAAACTTGATTTGAATAAAAGAAAATCAGCAGCAGTTGTTTTGTCAGTTCTTCTCAGAAAGCAGTTGCACTTAATGTAGAGCAAAATGTCCCAGGGATGTCTGCATAGAGAGTAAATTAATGCAGTAGAAGCTCCTTGGATCCTCGGTACACAAGCCCAAGATGTACGAAAAGGGGCAAAGGGGAAGGCAGTGATGTCGACAATTATCTTGAATGATTGTTAATTTTTTGTCTGTCCCTCCAGTGTATATGTACACGTGTCACTTATGTCTGGAGATCTATCTATTTCTCAGAGACAGCACTGGTCTATTCTCAGGAGAGTATTATATATTAACTGTATCCTTTGATTTCTGGTCATACCTCTTTAGAAAAAGGTAGCAAAGGCAGGTGGTACACACAGACTAGTGAGGCCTCCTCCGGAGCACCAAGCATAGTACTGTTGTTACAAACCTGGGAGGGCAGGTAGGATTGTTTATCTAATTGTGACCCAGGACTTACCTTTCTGTTTAGGTTTTAAGGGATCTTGGGGTGCGGGGGGAATCAGATTCCAAAGACTGAGTGCATTTGCCTGTGTGCACTTCTAAGAAAATTTCAAGAATTAGTTTTCACTTGTGAGTTCTATTAATTCCATCCTCTGCCTTGTCTCTCTTCATACCTAACAGCATCCTCCAGAAGCTATAAAAATCTCTAGAGGTCCTTGAAGTAATGAGAAAGCTGATGGTTTTTTTCCCCCTCTCCAATAATTATACTTTGATTTCTTCATAACAGTCTTTAGTTTACTGCCAGTCTTCAAGACAACTTTCTGCAGCTTTCACCTCTGCCTCATGCCTTACCTGCAGATTCGTCCTCTGCGGGCCAAGTTGCCTTTACAATTCCCCTCTAGGTGAATTTGTCCACTAGGTGGAGCTGTAACAATTTAGCTCACAGATCACAGTGTGTGACAGATTAAATTCACTGACCACTGCTCAGTACTCTGGGGAAACATCTTGCTGTGGCCCAGAATCGCAAATCAAGTGCAGAGTCAGAAAACAGAACAACAAATCCCATAACAGGAACACAATTGGAGATAACAAATTCCATGGGACAAATGCACGTTGATTCCACAAGTGAGCCCTGTATTAGGCCTCCTGAATCGCTTGCCTAATTCCTCTTTGGTTCCTGGTAGTTGAGGGGGGGGGGGGGG
>SJYC01092926.1:0-16105 GCA_006408675.1 Madoqua kirkii | reverse complement strand
ACAGAAAAAAACAACTCTGAGCCCAGAGTCAGGAAGCCTGAGTTCTGGACCCGACTCAGCCACTCACCAGCTGCAGGCTTCCTCTTCTGAGGCTCTGTGCTCTTTTTGTAAAATGAAGGGATTAGAGCAAATGATTTTGAAGGTCTCTTCCAAGTGTAACTCTGGATCTCACTCTAAATATCAAATTGTAACATTTGTAAAATACAAAACAAGGAAGATGTGAATTTAAATGTCTGCTGTTCAAGTCTTCCTTCTGAGTTAAAATCCATCTCTTTCTATATATATCCATACACTGCTATGAAATAAATATTTGAATGATTTTTTTCTCACTTTAAATTTTAAAAATAGGACAAAGAAGGAGATTTCCAAATCTAAATGTGAGATGCTGATTGTGTAAATGTAAAGACAAAAGGTTGGCCTTCTTGGAAGGAATTCACTCACCGTCCTCCAAATAAGCCTGCCCAGCAAATGTAGTTTAAGTGTCTGCACCTTTATTTATATAGGTCTTTACATGTCAATATCCTTTTCTATTGTGGTGAATTAATGCCACTAGGTTTCAGCTCTGAAGCAGAGGTTGTTCCTCACTGGGAAAGGTGAATACTCTCTTTGGAATGAGCGCATTTGGAATTTATATTTAACGCTTGTGGCTCAGTTTTATATCCTGAAACAAAGTTTTTCTACTTTTAAAATACCTTTTTTTTTTTTTTGGAGGGGGCACGGAAGGAGGGGAGGATTTATCTAAAACTAAAATGAATATTGAATATTTTTTTTTTGTCAGAAGGTATTAGAAACTGACACTTGCTTCCTTCTGCTCCTGTCTAAAATCTTCTGTTCCTTTCCTCAGCCCACGGCAGTGAACACTGGTCATTTTAATCTATTCTTTGTAAAACATTAATTGGATATATAGAAGCACAGAAAACCTAATAGGTTTTTTTTTTTTTTTTTTTTTATGATGGAAAGGGCATAGAGATCATTCAGTTAAACTCTTTTTATTGCACCAATGAGGAATTGAAGACCCAGAGGTTAAGTGGCTTACCCAAAGTTTTTCAAAGAATGAGTGAAACATTGCTTTAGAATGAAACTCAGACTGAATGGGAGGAGAACTAAATCCATTCTTTATTTTCTCTACCAAAATAATTCCATATTTTGACCCAAGCATAGTTATGTCTGTAAGATGAGATTGACTTTTCCATGGCTGGTGTGTCAAATTAAATTAATGCTGAGCAATTTGCAGGGTGTGTCTGGTCGTATCATAAATAGACTGTAACACCAAGCATGGAGTAGAGGACAGAGCCTCTGAAACGTCTTCTGTGGCAGCTAGTCCAGTGAAGTGACCCACCAAAAGTGCTCTGCATCAAGTAAATTGACATAGACTCTCCGTGAACTCTCTTTAGCCAGCCTTTTCTGAGCCCTCTTCTCTACTAGGCCTTGACCTTGCTCCCTCTTCCACCCCCAGCCCCCAGGACTATTTTACCCTGCCTAACCCAGTTGTAGCAAGAATCCTGTTAAGTCACTTTAGCAAAAATTTGCCACTATTGATATGTGATCTCCTTTTAAATCAGTCTAGCTATAATCTTCACCCTTGGTGTCTCCTTTTAGTACTTTTACATCTATGTACCCCCTTGCCTCTCTTCACTGGCTATACATTCCAAGATTTCTTTCCTATATTCAAAGTTGAGCCCAATTGCAAAAACTCTACTGTATAAATCTTGAATAAAGTTTTCCTTATCATTATAAGCAAGAGTCATAATATTGATTTAAACAAAATATAATGGAATACTAGTACACGTTATTCTTTCTAGGGGATTCACAGGCATGCAGTCCTTTTAGTCCCTGGAAAGTTCTATAGTAGAGACCACTGTTTAACCTGTTGTTGCTAAGTCAGTTGGCCTTTTTCTCTTGAAGGGTTATATGGTTACACCCATGTGATTTAGTTCCCACGTGATTCATTGTGATCAGAAGCAACCCGCATGCCTCCTGTTATTGTCAGTAGTCTTTTGTTTTCCAAATCACATCCTTCTGAATGAATCAATGGAGAACACAGACAGAAAGATGGAAGGGCTTGCTGCCATACTTGTGAGGCGACCCCTGCCCCCGACTGCTTATGTATTAATACTCAAGCATGCCTCATGACTGAAAATGAACTTGTAACCAGGGGGTCATGTATGTAAACTGAAGAGAGAAATTTTAACTATAGTACTTCATATATTTATATTTATGTTTATTTTAACATAAAATTGTTTCCTCTCAACATTTGGAGAAAATGTACAATGAACAGAATACACCATGTTGATCCAGTGATGTCCTACATTCCCTGGCATGTGTTAGTTGCTCTGTCGTGTCTGACTCTTTGCAACCCCCTGGATTGTAGCCCACCAGGCTCCTGTATCCATGGGATTCTCCAGGCAAGAATCCTGGAGTAGGTTGCCAGGCTCTTCCCTGGCATACAGACCCACATATCTTTGAGGAAATGCAGAGAAGGCAGAGGCAAGAAACAGATGTGGTTAGAAATCTGGGTTATGGTTTCCCCACTCTGCTTCATTTCAGTTCTGTGACCTTGATCTGTCTAATCATCTGCCTTATCTGAGGTCCCACAGCTTCAGCCAAATGGGGACAATCAGAGCTGCTCTGCCTGCCACACAATGTCTTTATGACCTCAAAGGTGGTAGCATATGGGGAAACTGTATAGAATGCTCCACAAACAGAGGACTTTGTGATTATTGTGTGGGATAGATGGCAAACCTGGGGTCTCATTCTTTTCCAAATTTGCTTTCAGGAGGACACTTTGCCTTGTGATATTTGGGCAGAATGATTATTAGTAGAGCATTGAGGTTAGAAAAAGTGCTTCTTTGTAATTGAATCAAATAAAACAGTGGGGACAGGGGACTGTATATCAGACCTGATGGGCTAAATTGCAAGAGCTGTTTTGAGTTGTATAAAAAAACCACTATGTACACATCTGGTGATATTGTTATCTCATTTTGTGAGTAAAAAATTTACATCACATTGAAAGCTTCACTAGGACAGAAATGTCCTCCAGATGTATTTTCAAAAAAGGCCTTAAAGATTGCATTAAAAAATTATAGGATTAAATGGCTTCTTTCCATTGAAGTTGCTAATGCTCTCACTGGTGCTCTTTCTAAGCTCTCTGAGGAACAAAAACACTCCCTATTGATTAACAGGAAAGTAAAACTTGTTATCTAACACCTTGTATGGGTGGGAATGGGAATGGATGGGTATCAGATTGTCTTAACAAAATCTCATATATATGTCAAAGGACAATAGCATGTGAAGGGAGAGTGCTAACATGGAAGTCAGGATATTGGAGTATTTAATTCAATCACCCAATTTTTATTCAGCACTTTCTCTTTACTTGGATACCTTTTAGATTAATAATTGGCAACACAGAATATAGAGGCTCTGGCTTTATGGCTGCTGCTGCTAAGTCACTTTAGTTGTGTCCAACTCTATGTGACCCCATAGATGGCAGCCCACCAGGCTCCCCCATCCCTGGGATTCTCCAGGCAAGAATACTGGAGTGGGTTGCCATTTCCTTCTCCAATGCATGAAAGTGAAAAGTGAAAGTGAAGTCGCTCAGTCGTGCCTGACTCTTAGGGACCCCATAGACTGCAGTCTACCAGGCTCCTCCATCCGTGGGATTTTCCAGGCAAGAGTACTGGAGTGGGGTGCCATGGCTTTATGGAATTTCTATCAAATAGTAGGGGTAGGGGAGCCATGATTAACCAAGGTGAACGGAGTCCAAGGACAGAAGGATATGATTGCTTAAATGGGTCAAGTAGTGGAAGAAGAATGCTTTGAATAGAATTACTTTGGATTTATCCTGAAGTGTGACACAACACAACTAGATTCTGGGCAGAAATCAAAAGTCATTTGTGGTTATGAAATTTCCCACATTTTAAAATAATTCCAGAGCATGCTGGGGAAAGACACTAGAAAGACCACTGAAGGAAGAAATCAAGTCTAGACTCAGTTTTGCTCCCAGTTGTTGTAATCGTTCCTAAGTCCCTAAACTTTAGTACTTTCATCAGATTTGAGCTAGACATTTTCTAAGTTCTTATCCATATCATATATTCCATTATTTGATGATTCAGTGACTATCATTATTCCTGATATTTCACTCATATTAAATGTTCAGATTTTTCTCCACTAGAATTCATTATGAAAAATGACTGACAAAATGTATCGATTGACAAGATCGACTATAATATTTGTCTTTTTGGAACAATAAATGTAATGACCTGCAAATTAACAGTGAGTTGCTGAATAGTTGCCTACAGGGCCAGGAGGTCTGCACTGACATTGCATTTCTCTGCACGGTAAACATTTGATTCTTTTTTTTTCTTCATCCACATAAATGACTCAGCTTGGTTGGAGAGAAATAATCCAAAACATGGTATTGTCTTAGGCTTATATAATGAATAACTTGTATACTGCTTAATATAACTTTTGTATTGATATTCTAAACTAAATTGCCAAACACCTTTAATTAAAGCTAAGGCAGGGAGGTGTGAAGTTTGATCTATTACTATAGAAGAGTGGATGATATCTGTTAAAGAAAGGTAGTTAGTGTTGTGTGGAGAGGAAGTTTGGGCCTACCTGCAGATACACATTATTGACAACTAAGAAAGACAGGCTTTTAGTGTTTTGCATGAGTTTGCAATGTATAATGATTACTAGGCAGTCTACCAGCAAAGTAATCTTTAATCCATAGATCTCCAAGCATTTAAACACATTGATTTATTAAATGTGGCCTCTGCAACAGTGATGTCTTCAAAATTAAATCACTTAACCTCTCAGTTCAATATTGTTACTGATATCTGCTGCTATATCTACATGACACTGAAACAAGAAGCCGAGGCAGTCAATTCATTACAAATAAATAAATGTCATACTTATTAATTGCATTAGGTCAAGTTAGTTAACTGGCACTGTGTCCACCAAATAATGAACTTCCTGGATGAATTACTCCAGTGACTTCGTCTGATTCAGAATCTGAGAGGGTCTTGTAATTGTCTTTTCATTTGGTAAATTTTGGAACTAAGACATGTTCTTTTCTTTTTATTATCTATGTTTTATAATACTTAGAAAAATGGGGTGCATTTTGGGGTGATAATTAATGCTAAAAAGTTGAATTTTATGCATTTAGTTAAAATTCTGGACCTAACTCAAGTTCTCAGATGTCTAAATGATAAAAGAGATTATGTTCCTTAAGCCTGCATTTTATTGTGCTATTTTATTGTTTTACATTTAAATGAAGTAAGCAAAAACTTTTAAACAAACACCTGTTATAAGTTTTCAGAAAGTGCTACAGTTTCCCAATAGATCTAAGAAACTTCTCTTATCAGATTGTAGGGAAAATCATTACATAAAAATTAAGGAAATATCATACTTCTGATTTTTCAGGTCAACAGTATTCTTTATATATATAATTGCTGTTTAGACACTAAGTTGTGTCTGACTCTTCTGTGACCCCATGGACTGTAGCCTGCCAGACTCCTGTCCGTGAGATTCTCCAGGCAAAATACTGGAGTGTGTTGCCATTTTCTTCTCCAGGGCATCTTCCCAACCAAGGGATCAAACCTGCATCTCCTGCTTGGCAGACGGATTCTTTACCACTGATTCTTTACATATATATATATGTATATATATGTATAATGTGTATATATATACATTAAATTCAGTTAATGTATATACATATATATATTGGAGAAGGAAATGGCAACTCACTCCAGTGTTCTTGCCTTGAGAATCCCAGGGATGTGTAGCATATATGTAGCATACACATATATATATATATAAGTGAGAGTTGGACTGTGAAGAAGCCTGAGCGCCAAAGAATTGATGCTTTTGAACTGTGGTGCTGGAGAAGACTCTTGAGAGTCCTTTGGACTGCAAGGAGATCCAGCTGGTCCATTCTGAAGGAGATCAACCCTGGGATTTCTTTGGAAGGAATGATGCTAAAGCTGAAAGTTCAGTACTTGGCCACCTCATGAGAAGAGTTGACTCATTGGAGAAGACTCTGATGCTGGGAGGGATTGGGGGCAGGAGGAGAAGGGGATGACCGAGGATGAGACGGCTGGATGGCATCACGGACTCGATGGACGTGAGTCTGAGTGAGCTCCAAGAGATGGTGATGAACAGGGAGGCCTGGCATGCTGCAGTTCATGGGGTCGCAAAGAGTCAGACATGAATAAGTGACTGAACTGAACTAAACTGATAAAATTTTATAGAAACAAAAAATAATGTATGGCCGCATAGCTTTGACTAGGTAGGAGGGTATCCTCTAGGAAGCATCTATTTGTAATCAAATGAAAACAAAAATAACATACTCTGGGCTTCTGACAAATCTCTAGGAGCCCTGTGATGAATTTCTTTGCATTAACTTACTATTAATATTAGGGAGGGGCTTTGCTATTGCCACCACCAATGAGTCCTATAACAGAAGCTATGAACATACGCCCATGCATCATGAGCTGACAGCATTCAAAGACTGATTTTACTAAAACTTGCTTACTAGAACTAAAAGGGATCTTCGGACGCATGCAATTATATATCTTCCTTTTAGGATCGGGAAATGGTCCATAGCAGTTATGAATTGGGGTTCTGGTTATACTCTGTTAATCGTTTGTTATAAAGCCCTCACACATATGTCAATGATCAAAAGCACTTTATTGTAGTAAAAGTATGACTGTATGTAAGGATAAATGATCATTTAGTAGTGATGCTGATGATCATGATGGCCTTAAGGATGATGCTGATAATGATTTATATTTACAGACACTTTACTGTAGGTGGGCTTCCCTGGTGGCCCAAAGGGTAAAGAATCTGCAGGAGACCCAGGTTTATTCCTGAGTCAGGAAGATCCCCTGGAGAAAGAAATGGCAACCCACTTCAGTGTTCTTGCCTAAAGAATCCCATGGACAGAGGAGCCCTGTGGGCTACAGTCTATGAGGTTGCAAAGAGTTGAACACACCTGAGTGACAAACACTTATATTACTATAGGTGGGTGAGAATAGTGGTTAAAAAATGCAAATCCTAAGGTCAAACTACCTTAATTCAAATCCCAGGTTTACCATGACCTAGCTAAGCATCAGTTGTCTTGCCTGTAGATGGGGACTAGACAAAGGACACACCTTATTTGGATCAGAGGCTTAAATGCTATAATGCATGTGGAGTTTTGGCAGTGTGTTTTATAGATATAGAGAACACTCAGTAAGTCATTAATGACTATGTTGTGCCAAATTCATCACGTTTGAACAAAGTGGTCATCATTATTCTCATTTTACATTTCCTCAGTTAAGGAAACTGAGTCCCAGAGATTTTAATTATTTAATTAATAAATAATAATTTATTATTATTTTTAATTATTGACATTGCTAGTAAATGATAGTGTGACTGTAACCCCAAACAACAAGATGGTTATAAAGATTCTTACAGTGTTAAGAAATATAATTACCAATGCTTTGGTGAAAAGACGTTCTTTGGGGTCCAGCCAGAGAACATAGTGAGGAGTGAGTAAAAAGAATGTACAGATTAATCCAGCATTCCTGTTCTCCTCAGGCTTTGGATTCTTTACATTACAAAGTCAGTCAACAAAGAGTCCGTAGTAGTTTCTATAGGAAACTGTGAGAACCATGGCCTCAAGTTCTGAAACTCTGGTATACGCACAGTTATTATGGATTCAGATAAACCCAGTGTAAGCTTCCTTCTTCTATAATCAAGCACTCTTAGAATATATTTATGTATCAATATGGAGATATGATCTATATAGAGAAATAATCTCATATTTCTTAATGCTGAAACCCATCATATATAGAGATATACATAATGTATGTGTGTGTATATATATATATATATATATATATATGCGTTTTCTGTGTAGGTCTTTGAAGTCTTTTCCTTAAACTGGAAATCTGGACTCTGATTCTAGTCAAGGGTCTGGAAGCAAAGTTGGGTACTGGCATTGAGCACTGAAAGAATTAACATCCTTTTAAAATGTACTGTCCTGAAATAAAGGTATTTGAGCAAATTATGTTGTCTCTTCAGATGAGGATGCAGGAGTGCTGTAAAGGATGTTCAGTGAGATTTAGAGCTTTTCGTCATCTACGTCTACCCACATATCCCCATTCTAATCCTCTAGGTACGACCCTTTTCCAAACTGTGGCCTAGCTCTCATAGGAGACCTGGTGGGTCTATGAATTAATTTATTTCCCAACTTGCAGAATCAAAAGTTGACTTCTATTTTTTTAGATAGATCAGCCCCATAGCTGTAAAAGGAAATATTTATTTAGAAAAGTCATGAAAGCTCTATAAGATTTTTCTGACCATTTTGGGAGCTAAAAACTGAAAGCACTGGTCTTGACATTTTCTTCTTGAATGCTCTCCAGTGCAATCAGAATTATCCATGCTACTTTACAACCCTGGAGTGCCTCACAGCCTACACTACACTGTTGTAGGAGCTACTCAATCTGTTTCTTTTAAGGCTTCTACAGGTAATAATTTACATAGCTACTTAACACTGAATGCTGTGGAGCATCACTCTCTTATTTTCCGCTCTGAAATACTGTGGACACTTCCTTGAACCCTTACCATTAAAGAATAACCATCCTGCATCACCATCATTAAAGTTTCTTTTCTAGAATTGCTTCTGGTTACAAATATTATATTTGAGGCTGATCAGAACAAAACCATCTAGCCCTATAGGTATTCCCAGAGGAATGGATGGAGTATAGCACAGGACATTGGGTTGTTATGGGGCAATTGGCAACAGTGAAGAGGTGAAGGTCAGGGAAACTGCCAGTATCTCCTATTTGCTATGGATTTTCATTTTTAATTTTATTCAGAATGCCAAGAAATTTTAGAAGTAAAGGAGTGATCACTATACTCTACAGCCTAAAATCAGATGATTTGCTGAAGGGTTCCTGCAAATTTTCACATTTGAATCTACCCACCTGCCTATTGCTGCTGGAGTAGCAGCAGTATTGCTTCTGCCTGGCTTTCACCTTTCAGTCTAATTTGCATCACTTTCATTGCTAAGAGATAAGCTAGACACCTGCTGGCAAAGCATTTTCATATGGGTGATGTGTGGGGGTGAGTAACATATTGCATGTAGGTTTTTTTTTTTTGGTTAGAGTTTATTTGGGGGGGGGAATATAATTAAATTATATTTATATAATTATATTATAGCTATATAATTATATAGGTTGAACATGTATCTCTTCCCTCCTGGATGTCCCTTCCACACCCTATTCCACGCCTCGAGGTCATTATAGAGCACAGAGCTGAGCTCCCTGGGCTGTACTACAGGTTCCCGTTTAGCTATCTCTTCTACACATGGTAATGTATTCATATCAAACCTAATCAGGTAGTTTTTAACTCTTAATTCGTGACCTGACAATTCATAGAAATGCTGTCTGATTACTAGTTGTGGCTCACTGTGAATCTTCTCCTGCAATATCATATATAATACCTCTCTAACTGCTATAAGTGCATATGACTACTATGGTATAAAGATGATCAAGATATACAATAATGGATTGTTTACGTAAAGCCCTTTTCTCTTGTATTAATAGAGTCCTAATTCCCCTTAGTCTAAGAATTCTCTTTGTCTGAGATATAACTCTAATGTAATGGAATATTATTCTTTAACTTCTGAAGACATAGGAAGGAGAGTCTTTTAAAACTTGTTTTCCAAAGGTACAAGCATAGAATAACTGTTACTTTACACACAATTGTGTACCTGCAAGCATGTGACCCTATGGACTGTAATCCAACAGGTGCCTCTATCCATGGAATTCTCCAGGCAAGAATATTGGAATGGGCTGTCATGCCCTCCTCAGAGGGATCTTCCTGACCCAGGGATCAAACCAGAGTCTCTTAGGTCTCCTACATTTGCAGGCAGGTTCTTTAAATGGCAATCCACTCCAGTACTATTGCCTGGAAAAATCCCATGGACAGAGAAGCCTACAGTCCATGGGGTCGCAAAGAGTTGGACATGACTGAGCGACTTCACTTTCACTTTCTTTGTCTCTAGCGCCACCTGGGAAGTTCTACTTTACACTCAGGATCACATTTAATTCTTCATAAGAATATTGTGAGGCAAATACTTCAAGTACCTCTGTTTGTAGGTAAATTGTGGACTACTTGAACTGAGTAGCAGAGACAAACTCACAGAGTTATTAAGCAGTACAACTGCAGAGTCTAAACTCCCAGCTGCTGCATGGTATTACTTCTCAGAGTACAGATAGGATTACATCTCCAGACTCCTACCATTAAATCTTGTTTTCTCCCAGAACCTAAAATAACTCTTTCTTCCTCCCCCCCTCTCTCACCTTCTCTATCTCTATCTTTATCTCTCTCCTGAAGCATCCTTTCCTAGTCTCATCCTTATCAATGTAAACCCTTCCCACCTTTCTCTGGGAATTTCAATCATTTTTTCCCCTCCTTTCAACCATTTCTGACTTTTATTAAATTTTTTTGACCATTCCTCTCCTGGCAAACCATATGATTACATTATTACTTATATACTTCAAAATTGTCCTCAAACACAACTGTTTACTACATAAAATGGCAATGATAAACAAATAATTAAGAACTCTCTTCATCATTTAGGGGAAATGCTGTCTTTTTAATTTTCTTTGTACATTATAATGAAATACAACTGAGAGTTGCCAGTTAGTCATAGCTGTTCATAAGATAGGATCTAAACTTGAAAGTAACAGAATTGTTCAACTCTAATCCGTAACTCAGTCTTGCCCGTTAATTTAGGCTGACTTTCCCTAATTGATATAATCAAGTCATACGTAAATCTCCCCATGGTTATGTACACAAACAGCACTTGCACAGAGACAGGCACGCACATATTCACATACATATACATTAACAAATGGATTTCATACAGATGTAATTGGAATAGTTTTCTATGTTTTAATCTTTCTTCTGGTATATTGCTCCATCCATACTTTTAAAAAATAACACAACTATAATACTGGATCCTTGTAACTATGCAATGTTGATTGCATTCAGTGAATTAGCTAGAGAAAGAAAATGGTCCCAATCACTTATTGAAATTATTGCTCAAAAGCTATATATATATTTTTTTCTTTTTTTTTCTCTAGCTACTCCTGGAAATTCTTCCCAGAGGATGTAACACAAATTAGTCAGCTCCAAAGGGTTAACACAAGAAGCATCAAGCCACTCCTTTACCTGGCAAATTATATCACTCTTCAGCATATGTCACTTGCACAACTTTTCAACTCTCTCCTTCCTAAGATAATAGGCCCAGAAGCTGGATGCTGCTGCGCTTCGGCACCTGTCATTTTGACATTTCATGCTTTCTTTAGAAAAGAGAAGTTGGTAGAATGTGAGAAAAGTGGAACTTTGACAGGTTGTCAGAATATCTTGCAGCACAAACCAACCTGCCAGCCAGCCTGTTTTCTGGTATATTTCAAAGTCTCCTAGCAAACGAACTGCAGTTACTGACTGAAGAACTTCTTAAGTAGGAGGATTCTTTACTTTTTACAGATGGAAATTAAATAATTTTCACCTGAAATTGGTTTAAATTTTCAGTGGCTTGCTTAAAGTTACATATCAAGTAAAATATAACTTGGACAAGTCAAAACTGATAAAGGCATCTTCACTGTTTCTTTTGTTTGAATTGAATAGTCTTTGATTAAGGATGGACATCTGTAAATCCAAAGCAGTTCATGAAACGACCTTGAGCTTGCAACCAGTGAATAGTGAGTGTCTTGTTCAAACTAAAAGGGTCTGGCATGCAGCACCAACAAGGCTGCAGGGGAAAATAGGACAGGAGCTATGCCTTTAAGAATGCTACCAACAAAAGGAATAAGAATGTAGGTTAGCTGTGATACGCTATAGGAAATGGTCATGCAGACAAACGGTCTGTATAACATATGTCAGTGAGGGCAAGATCTATCAACTGTACTTCAGCTCTGAATGTTTCCAGTTGCATAGATTGCTTCAGAAGGAAAAACAAATAGTACAATACAGTTGAGTCGAATTATTGATGGAAACAGTATTTGATTTTTTTTATCTGAACTACATGCCAAGAAAAGTAAAAAAAAAGAAGGAAGAGAACATTATGTAACTCTCCTAGGATGCCTGGTATCATCATTTAGATATAATTCTGAATTTCCTAACATCAATTTTTTAAAAACGTCCCTTCCCTCACAAGGTAGTAGTACAAAATCAGCATGTAGTTCACTCTAGTGTGATTTATGTGCCTTTATATATGTGTACATATACATAATAAATATATGTATATATTTGAGACTACTCTTGAAAAGGAAAATTGTTTGTTTTATTTCATTGAGACTTCATGGCATCTTGGGGATAAATGCCAACAGTTAATATGCATCTGACTTCTGCTATAAACCTTAAACCTGTGACTATTGTTTTAATAACACACATTGCTAAAATCATTGCAGTATATGTAATACAGTCTCCATCTATATGACAGTACATTCCTCTAGATGCTATATCCTTCTTTTCTACCTGACACAAGATTTAGAGAATATAATAACCTGCCTCACATATACTGGTGTCTAAGGCAATCTTCCTGAAACACAATTATTACTGCCCAAATAAATCTGTTTTACATTGTGTGACTTACCCAACCCATTCAAACATTGTTTTTGTTTGTTTTTAAAGGAAAATTACTGCAAAAGCTATCCCTAAATCTCCTTGATAACAAACAAATAACCAAACAGTTGATTCTAATACCACATTTACCAGGTAGAAATGGGAAACATAATCAGTAAGAATGCTTTGAATTTGAGTGTGGCTCACCAGGCAAACCAGCTCTCCATGTGAAAGACCAGTGATGACTCAGGAGGTGAGATAATCAATGGTTAGCTGACTAAGTTGGCAGACAGAGGATGTGTGCAAGGAAAAGCAGAAACGCCATGACAGAAGAAGGCTGCTCTCCAGGGTTCTGACAAGCTTTAAGACATGTCTATCCTTATTAAAAGCATTTCTCCTGAAGCCGTTTGAGTGGACATGTTCCTTAATACCACTAAACAACTGGTTATACCAGACTCTTCTAAGCAAATGTGACTCTATCCATAAAAATCATTATCCTTTACATTTGAAAACTATTTCCAAACATGTGGCTGTTCACCTGATGACAAAATATGATGCATTTGCCTAAGGCCTTCCAATCTTGTTCATATATATTAGCCTCTTACCTGGAGGACCTTTTGTTTTTTAATTTTGCATGCATTCTCTCTTTTGTATTAACTCAGCCTCATTTTGTTGGTAGGCCTACACTCTATTTTTTATCTTAGGATGATTCACTCCATCTCTTACATAGAGACCTTTACCCATTTTGTATGGTAAAAAATATGTATACATATATTCTGTTGCTTGTTTGTCATTCTTTAATGAGGATAATATACATCAAAAAATCTGAGGCTGTAATTCAGGGGATCCAAATTCTAATCTTTTTTTACCCCCCACAAATATTGGACCTAGAAAAATATCACTTCACTTTCTGATGGATAGTTTTCTCATCTATAAAATTATAATACTATTACTGACTCATAGTTTGTCATGAAGTTTAAATTGAATTGTATGCATGAAATATCTTAGCATGATATCAGCTAAAAGAATTGGATAATGTGTAGTATGATGTGTAATAACTATTTAGACCTGAAAGACTTTGTTTATTCTTTGAGGTATAGCCTCAGGAAATCTTATACTTTTCTTTATTCCTCCAATTTTGAGCAAAAGCCTTTAGTATATATTATTGGAGCACCAGTAATTCATTATCAATTCTTTAAATATATTTATTTAATTCTCCCATTGAGTTGTTGTCACTTTGAAAATGTTTATTTAATAGGCAATAATAGTGAACTTACATTAAGTACTACTTATGTGATATTAATTTCATTTTCAAATACTGCAAAAAAACTGTGTGTCTCATAACTCTTATTTCACCAGTATGGAAACTGAGATGATAAATATGTAAGTAATGGACTCAACTATTAGTAATTGAAAGAGTCAGTGTTTAGATTCTTGTGGATTTAAGAGCCTGGGCCTTTAATTACTAAGCTTTCTGCCTGTTTGTTTCCCCACATTTCATCCGTCTCTAAGCATCCATACTATGTCCTACTTGCCAAAATTTTTTGTTTTTGTAATTTAAACAATTATTAATGCAATCTTAGAAATTTATTATTTGATACATTTGGTCATGTCTCCCTAAATAGGGGCTTCCCTGATGGCTCAGTAGTAAAGGATCCACCTGCCAATGCAGGAGACGTGGGTTCACTGGGTTGAGAAGGTCCTCAGGAGAAGGAGACGGCAACCCACTCCAGTATTCTTGTCTGGGAAATCACATGAACAGAAGAGCCTAATGGGATATAGTCCATGGGGCTGCAAAAGGATCAGACACAGCTTACCGACTAAACAAGAACCCTAAACAGACTGTGTAGAAGTTCAGGGGAGAGGTCACAGTTTAAATGTTTATGTAGCCTGGAGTGTGCTAATAGCAAGGAGTATAGGTGGTAAAAGCCTTCAGTCTGCCATAGGTCAGTCAGAAGCATAGGTAACAAACGGCTTGCAATTGGCTTCTGAACGAGGAAGATGTGTGTGTGAGAGAGAGAGAGTGTGTGTGTGTGAGTGTGTGTCCATATGTGATCACAGAGGGCTGAAATTTTAACCTATGAAATCCAGTGCTCTCTCTTGGTAAACAGTGCCGAAATTAGGCTTTCTTTCTTTCTTTTTTTACTTTACAATATTAATTAGGCTTTCTTAGATACCAGCAGGATGTCCAAGAATTGATGTAGGGAAATTGTACCCCACACCCAAGAACATCCCATAAATTCAGGTCCTAGAATACCCCAAAATGCTTAATGTATCAGCTTGCATTCCCATGTGATCCACAGTTTTTAAAAAATCACATATTCTCTATGGCACTCTAAGAAAGCATAATCGTTCTTCATGGTACACCTTCCATCTGTGTTCCATCATTATACGAAGTTTACTTGTTTCAGTTTATCTATTTTATTGGGAAAAGGAGCAAGGGTGAGAGATAATTTTATGCTATTTTTGAACATGCAGTCCAAAAGAGGTTCTATTTTTGGAATAAACACAATTATTTTACAGGTGATGTTATGTGTCTAAAGAAAGACCTTTCAAAATTTTGTCTCCGATAAATAACAGTCCTCAAATCAGTATAACCTTCTCAGATTTCTTAGATGATTTTATTTGTATTATAATGATTGTATTTGTCTCTCCACTCAAATCTGAGTCTCTTCAGAGTTAGTTCTGTAACCACATTTTTTTTTCTTTTGTAAATCCCTTCAAACAATGTTTGGCCCCATAGCAGGCACCCAATAAAATTTAGTAGAATGAATGAATTATGTATTGGCCTTAAAGACTAATTCAGGATCTGTGTGACTCTCCATGGCTCACTGAAGAAGATGATGAGATATTTGTGGATACTGGCCTTACTTCTTTCAAATCCTGTTGCATGAAACTCTGGTTTCACTTTTTCCTTATTATCACTCCATCTCACCTCCTTCTCCCTTCATCAGCTCTGTCAATTTTCCCTTGAAGCCAGGGGCAGAAAGAACTTATTCTATCAGGATAAATATTTCTCCAAGTATTTTTTGCTTCATACTTTAAATTCACCTTTTGAAACTCAAAAGTTAAGAATATGAATCCTCACTTCTTTGGAATGACTGGTAATTGTATCCACTTGACTAAGTTCTTAGCAAAAAATGACTCACTAGATAATAAGAAATAGAGTCAGGTGGAGGTGAGGAGCTGAGGGATAAGAACACACACACACACACACATATACACATACAGATATGAAGCTTCTACCATTTGTAGATAATCATATATTACTATATATATATAGCTATGAAGAGATGAAAATTCTATGTAATTTTAACAATAAAAAATGTATAATATACTGTTTAAAGACTTATTTATAAAAAATCTTAAACTGTTAGCTCTTATTGCCAGATAAGTGACTGCAATTTCAGTGTTAATTATCTGACTGAGGCCTATCAGATTCATTGCAGAGTTTGGTCATCTGCAAAAGGGAAAAAAAAAAAAA
>SJYC01092925.1:0-12511 GCA_006408675.1 Madoqua kirkii | reverse complement strand
CAGAATGCCAAGAAATTTTAGAAGCTAAAGGAGTGATCACTATACTCTACAGCCTAAAATCAGATGATTTGCTGAAGGGTTCCTGCAAATTTTCACATTTGAATCTACCCACCTGCCTATTGCTGCTGGAGTAGCAGCAGTATTGCTTCTGCCTGGCTTTCACCTTTCAGTCTAATTTGCATCACTTTCATTGCTAAGAGATAAGCTAGACACCTGCTGGCAAAGCATTTTCATATGGGTGATGTGTGGGGGTGAGTAACATATTGCATGTAGGTTTTTTTTTTTTTTTGGTTAGAGTTTATTTGGGGGGGGGATATAATTAAATTATATTTATATAATTATATTATAGCTATATAATTATATAGGTTGAACATGTATCTCTTCCCTCCTGGATGTCCCTTCCACACCCTATTCCACGCCTCGAGGTCATTATAGAGCACAGAGCTGAGCTCCCTGGGCTGTACTACAGGTTCCCGTTTAGCTATCTCTTCTACACATGGTAATGTATTCATATCAAACCTAATCAGGTAGTTTTTAACTCTTAATTCGTGACCTGACAATTCATAGAAATGCTGTCTGATTACTAGTTGTGGCTCACTGTGAATCTTCTCCTGCAATATCATATATAATACCTCTCTAACTGCTATAAGTGCATATGACTACTATGGTATAAAGATGATCAAGATATACAATAATGGATTGTTTACGTAAAGCCCTTTTCTCTTGTATTAATAGAGTCCTAATTCCCCTTAGTCTAAGAATTCTCTTTGTCTGAGATATAACTCTAATGTAATGGAATATTATTCTTTAACTTCTGAAGACATAGGAAGGAGAGTCTTTTAAAACTTGTTTTCCAAAGGTACAAGCATAGAATAACTGTTACTTTACACACAATTGTGTACCTGCAAGCATGTGACCCTATGGACTGTAATCCAACAGGTGCCTCTATCCATGGAATTCTCCAGGCAAGAATATTGGAATGGGCTGTCATGCCCTCCTCAGAGGGATCTTCCTGACCCAGGGATCAAACCAGAGTCTCTTAGGTCTCCTACATTTGCAGGCAGGTTCTTTAAATGGCAATCCACTCCAGTACTATTGCCTGGAAAAATCCCATGGACAGAGAAGCCTACAGTCCATGGGGTCGCAAAGAGTTGGACATGACTGAGCGACTTCACTTTCACTTTCTTTGTCTCTAGCGCCACCTGGGAAGTTCTACTTTACACTCAGGATCACATTTAATTCTTCATAAGAATATTGTGAGGCAAATACTTCAAGTACCTCTGTTTGTAGGTAAATTGTGGACTACTTGAACTGAGTAGCAGAGACAAACTCACAGAGTTATTAAGCAGTACAACTGCAGAGTCTAAACTCCCAGCTGCTGCATGGTATTACTTCTCAGAGTACAGATAGGATTACATCTCCAGACTCCTACCATTAAATCTTGTTTTCTCCCAGAACCTAAAATAACTCTTTCTTCCTCCCCCCCTCTCTCACCTTCTCTATCTCTATCTTTATCTCTCTCCTGAAGCATCCTTTCCTAGTCTCATCCTTATCAATGTAAACCCTTCCCACCTTTCTCTGGGAATTTCAATCATTTTTTCCCCTCCTTTCAACCATTTCTGACTTTTATTAAATTTTTTTGACCATTCCTCTCCTGGCAAACCATATGATTACATTATTACTTATATACTTCAAAATTGTCCTCAAACACAACTGTTTACTACATAAAATGGCAATGATAAACAAATAATTAAGAACTCTCTTCATCATTTAGGGGAAATGCTGTCTTTTTAATTTTCTTTGTACATTATAATGAAATACAACTGAGAGTTGCCAGTTAGTCATAGCTGTTCATAAGATAGGATCTAAACTTGAAAGTAACAGAATTGTTCAACTCTAATCCGTAACTCAGTCTTGCCCGTTAATTTAGGCTGACTTTCCCTAATTGATATAATCAAGTCATACGTAAATCTCCCCATGGTTATGTACACAAACAGCACTTGCACAGAGACAGGCACGCACATATTCACATACATATACATTAACAAATGGATTTCATACAGATGTAATTGGAATAGTTTTCTATGTTTTAATCTTTCTTCTGGTATATTGCTCCATCCATACTTTTAAAAAATAACACAACTATAATACTGGATCCTTGTAACTATGCAATGTTGATTGCATTCAGTGAATTAGCTAGAGAAAGAAAATGGTCCCAATCACTTATTGAAATTATTGCTCAAAAGCTATATATATATTTTTTTCTTTTTTTTTCTCTAGCTACTCCTGGAAATTCTTCCCAGAGGATGTAACACAAATTAGTCAGCTCCAAAGGGTTAACACAAGAAGCATCAAGCCACTCCTTTACCTGGCAAATTATATCACTCTTCAGCATATGTCACTTGCACAACTTTTCAACTCTCTCCTTCCTAAGATAATAGGCCCAGAAGCTGGATGCTGCTGCGCTTCGGCACCTGTCATTTTGACATTTCATGCTTTCTTTAGAAAAGAGAAGTTGGTAGAATGTGAGAAAAGTGGAACTTTGACAGGTTGTCAGAATATCTTGCAGCACAAACCAACCTGCCAGCCAGCCTGTTTTCTGGTATATTTCAAAGTCTCCTAGCAAACGAACTGCAGTTACTGACTGAAGAACTTCTTAAGTAGGAGGATTCTTTACTTTTTACAGATGGAAATTAAATAATTTTCACCTGAAATTGGTTTAAATTTTCAGTGGCTTGCTTAAAGTTACATATCAAGTAAAATATAACTTGGACAAGTCAAAACTGATAAAGGCATCTTCACTGTTTCTTTTGTTTGAATTGAATAGTCTTTGATTAAGGATGGACATCTGTAAATCCAAAGCAGTTCATGAAACGACCTTGAGCTTGCAACCAGTGAATAGTGAGTGTCTTGTTCAAACTAAAAGGGTCTGGCATGCAGCACCAACAAGGCTGCAGGGGAAAATAGGACAGGAGCTATGCCTTTAAGAATGCTACCAACAAAAGGAATAAGAATGTAGGTTAGCTGTGATACGCTATAGGAAATGGTCATGCAGACAAACGGTCTGTATAACATATGTCAGTGAGGGCAAGATCTATCAACTGTACTTCAGCTCTGAATGTTTCCAGTTGCATAGATTGCTTCAGAAGGAAAAACAAATAGTACAATACAGTTGAGTCGAATTATTGATGGAAACAGTATTTGATTTTTTTTATCTGAACTACATGCCAAGAAAAGTAAAAAAAAAGAAGGAAGAGAACATTATGTAACTCTCCTAGGATGCCTGGTATCATCATTTAGATATAATTCTGAATTTCCTAACATCAATTTTTTAAAAACGTCCCTTCCCTCACAAGGTAGTAGCTACAAAATCAGCATGTAGTTCACTCTAGTGTGATTTATGTGCCTTTATATATGTGTACATATACATAATAAATATATGTATATATTTGAGACTACTCTTGAAAAGGAAAATTGTTTGTTTTATTTCATTGAGACTTCATGGCATCTTGGGGATAAATGCCAACAGTTAATATGCATCTGACTTCTGCTATAAACCTTAAACCTGTGACTATTGTTTTAATAACACACATTGCTAAAATCATTGCAGTATATGTAATACAGTCTCCATCTATATGACAGTACATTCCTCTAGATGCTATATCCTTCTTTTCTACCTGACACAAGATTTAGAGAATATAATAACCTGCCTCACATATACTGGTGTCTAAGGCAATCTTCCTGAAACACAATTATTACTGCCCAAATAAATCTGTTTTACATTGTGTGACTTACCCAACCCATTCAAACATTGTTTTTGTTTGTTTTTAAAGGAAAATTACTGCAAAAGCTATCCCTAAATCTCCTTGATAACAAACAAATAACCAAACAGTTGATTCTAATACCACATTTACCAGGTAGAAATGGGAAACATAATCAGTAAGAATGCTTTGAATTTGAGTGTGGCTCACCAGGCAAACCAGCTCTCCATGTGAAAGACCAGTGATGACTCAGGAGGTGAGATAATCAATGGTTAGCTGACTAAGTTGGCAGACAGAGGATGTGTGCAAGGAAAAGCAGAAACGCCATGACAGAAGAAGGCTGCTCTCCAGGGTTCTGACAAGCTTTAAGACATGTCTATCCTTATTAAAAGCATTTCTCCTGAAGCCGTTTGAGTGGACATGTTCCTTAATACCACTAAACAACTGGTTATACCAGACTCTTCTAAGCAAATGTGACTCTATCCATAAAAATCATTATCCTTTACATTTGAAAACTATTTCCAAACATGTGGCTGTTCACCTGATGACAAAATATGATGCATTTGCCTAAGGCCTTCCAATCTTGTTCATATATATTAGCCTCTTACCTGGAGGACCTTTTGTTTTTTTAATTTTGCATGCATTCTCTCTTTTGTATTAACTCAGCCTCATTTTGTTGGTAGGCCTACACTCTATTTTTTATCTTAGGATGATTCACTCCATCTCTTACATAGAGACCTTTACCCATTTTGTATGGTAAAAAATATGTATACATATATTCTGTTGCTTGTTTGTCATTCTTTAATGAGGATAATATACATCAAAAAATCTGAGGCTGTAATTCAGGGGATCCAAATTCTAATCTTTTTTTACCCCCCACAAATATTGGACCTAGAAAAATATCACTTCACTTTCTGATGGATAGTTTTCTCATCTATAAAATTATAATACTATTACTGACTCATAGTTTGTCATGAAGTTTAAATTGAATTGTATGCATGAAATATCTTAGCATGATATCAGCTAAAAGAATTGGATAATGTGTAGTATGATGTGTAATAACTATTTAGACCTGAAAGACTTTGTTTATTCTTTGAGGTATAGCCTCAGGAAATCTTATACTTTTCTTTATTCCTCCAATTTTGAGCAAAAGCCTTTAGTATATATTATTGGAGCACCAGTAATTCATTATCAATTCTTTAAATATATTTATTTAATTCTCCCATTGAGTTGTTGTCACTTTGAAAATGTTTATTTAATAGGCAATAATAGTGAACTTACATTAAGTACTACTTATGTGATATTAATTTCATTTTCAAATACTGCAAAAAAACTGTGTGTCTCATAACTCTTATTTCACCAGTATGGAAACTGAGATGATAAATATGTAAGTAATGGACTCAACTATTAGTAATTGAAAGAGTCAGTGTTTAGATTCTTGTGGATTTAAGAGCCTGGGCCTTTAATTACTAAGCTTTCTGCCTGTTTGTTTCCCCACATTTCATCCGTCTCTAAGCATCCATACTATGTCCTACTTGCCAAAATTTTTTGTTTTTGTAATTTAAACAATTATTAATGCAATCTTAGAAATTTATTATTTGATACATTTGGTCATGTCTCCCTAAATAGGGGCTTCCCTGATGGCTCAGTAGTAAAGGATCCACCTGCCAATGCAGGAGACGTGGGTCACTGGGTTGAGAAGGTCCTCAGGAGAAGGAGACGGCAACCCACTCCAGTATTCTTGTCTGGGAAATCACATGAACAGAAGAGCCTAATGGGATATAGTCCATGGGGCTGCAAAAGGATCAGACACAGCTTACCGACTAAACAAGAACCCTAAACAGACTGTGTAGAAGTTCAGGGGAGAGGTCACAGTTTAAATGTTTATGTAGCCTGGAGTGTGCTAATAGCAAGGAGTATAGGTGGTAAAAGCCTTCAGTCTGCCATAGGTCAGTCAGAAGCATAGGTAACAAACGGCTTGCAATTGGCTTCTGAACGAGGAAGATGTGTGTGTGAGAGAGAGAGAGTGTGTGTGTGTGAGTGTGTGTCCATATGTGATCACAGAGGGCTGAAATTTTAACCTATGAAATCCAGTGCTCTCTCTTGGTAAACAGTGCCGAAATTAGGCTTTCTTTCTTTCTTTTTTTACTTTACAATATTAATTAGGCTTTCTTAGATACCAGCAGGATGTCCAAGAATTGATGTAGGGAAATTGTACCCCACACCCAAGAACATCCCATAAATTCAGGTCCTAGAATACCCCAAAATGCTTAATGTATCAGCTTGCATTCCCATGTGATCCACAGTTTTTAAAAAATCACATATTCTCTATGGCACTCTAAGAAAGCATAATCGTTCTTCATGGTACACCTTCCATCTGTGTTCCATCATTATACGAAGTTTACTTGTTTCAGTTTATCTATTTTATTGGGAAAAGGAGCAAGGGTGAGAGATAATTTTATGCTATTTTTGAACATGCAGTCCAAAAGAGGTTCTATTTTTGGAATAAACACAATTATTTTACAGGTGATGTTATGTGTCTAAAGAAAGACCTTTCAAAATTTTGTCTCCGATAAATAACAGTCCTCAAATCAGTATAACCTTCTCAGATTTCTTAGATGATTTTATTTGTATTATAATGATTGTATTTGTCTCTCCACTCAAATCTGAGTCTCTTCAGAGTTAGTTCTGTAACCACATTTTTTTTTCTTTTGTAAATCCCTTCAAACAATGTTTGGCCCCATAGCAGGCACCCAATAAAATTTAGTAGAATGAATGAATTATGTATTGGCCTTAAAGACTAATTCAGGATCTGTGTGACTCTCCATGGCTCACTGAAGAAGATGATGAGATATTTGTGGATACTGGCCTTACTTCTTTCAAATCCTGTTGCATGAAACTCTGGTTTCACTTTTTCCTTATTATCACTCCATCTCACCTCCTTCTCCCTTCATCAGCTCTGTCAATTTCCCCTTGAAGCCAGGGGCAGAAAGAACTTATTCTATCAGGATAAATATTTCTCCAAGTATTTTTTGCTTCATACTTTAAATTCACCTTTTGAAACTCAAAAGTTAAGAATATGAATCCTCACTTCTTTGGAATGACTGGTAATTGTATCCACTTGACTAAGTTCTTAGCAAAAAATGACTCACTAGATAATAAGAAATAGAGTCAGGTGGAGGTGAGGAGCTGAGGGATAAGAACACACACACACACACACATATACACATACAGATATGAAGCTTCTACCATTTGTAGATAATCATATATTACTATATATATATAGCTATGAAGAGATGAAAATTCTATGTAATTTTAACAATAAAAAATGTATAATATACTGTTTAAAGACTTATTTATAAAAAATCTTAAACTGTTAGCTCTTATTGCCAGATAAGTGACTGCAATTTCAGTGTTAATTATCTGACTGAGGCCTATCAGATTCATTGCAGAGTTTGGTCATCTGCAAAAGGGAAAAAAAAAAAAATATATATATATATATATAAGGTACAGTAGTTCTAGTGACTATGCTGGGGTTTCCTGCCCGTCATCTGTTCCCGGTGTCCTCTTCCACAGCTTGCAGTACCTTCAGCTGGATTATCTTCAGGGCAGAGAGACCTCAGTGGTGGAACTTCCCCCGGTATCAGAACATGACTACAGACCTCCTATAGGAAAGATCAAGCTACCTTTCACCTCCCAAATGTGTTTGTTCCAGTCTGAGAGGGCTGGAGTCCCTGTGATGGGGACATCATTAAAAAGCAGAGAGGCTACAGTCAACTTTGGAGGTACTCATAGTAAAGTCAAAACAGTTTCTTTGTTAATAAAACTCATTTCTTTCTGAGGAATCCCCAAGAGCCAGGCATAACCTGGATTTAGCAACAGTAAAATATTGATAAGTGAAACCATTCACCCTACCGCATTGCAGAAAGGAAGAAATTTAGGCCAAGGACATGAGGGTGGCCCCTGCTCCTCTACAGTGCTATGAGGATTTAATGTTCACACAGAATTTGCCTTTTAAGGCATTATCTGAAAGACGCACACATTCTAAATTGTGCAGCACTCAATTTATCTACCTTGGAAGGATGAATGGCCGAGTGAGTCCTGCTGAGATCTGAGCCTCTGAGCACAGGGATTGGAAATGTTTGAACCAGCTGCTCAACCCACTAAGCCAACTCTCCACCCTCCAACCCGGCAGCCTCTCTGCAGAAGAGTTCAGCTTCACCAGTCATTTCCCCTTCCACCCTTGTGATTTTCCAGAAACTAAACAGATGTCAAGGGAAAAAAGTAAACAATGTACCTTCTCACAATTTTCTGTGGATCAGAGTACGATTAAAATGTTTATGCTCTCGCTGGAAACATGACAGAGACCATGGAAGGCAGTCCAAGAATCATTTAATGCTTGTGAATCAATTTCTAGCTGAAGGATGGAGGCTTGGGATGTGCATCTCTCAATGCCTAAATTCACGTCTTGTTGTTTCTCAGAAATGTACACAAATGTATCAACTCTTCTCCATCTCAACTGCCACCAGAACTATGTAAACTGTGGGTGTCTCCAGTGAATTAACATCCTAAACAGATTGTGTCACCTGTCTTTTTAAAGCATTGCAATGTTTATTTTGAAGAAAATACAAATTCCTTTACACAACCTCCAAAGTCCTGTATGTACTTGCCTAAGACTCTTTCTTACCTGTTCTGTTGCTCCCTCCACTCCTTATAGATGGGCACCACCCCTTTCTTCCATTTCTCAGATCCAGCCAGCTCATCCCCACTGCAGAGTCCAGGTACTGGCTGTTCATTCTTCCTGCAAAATTCCCAACCCAAGATTAAATGACTGGCTGTTTCTTCTCATCAACTTCAAGCTCAAATCTTACTTTCTCCAAGGACCTTGATCTCACCATCCTACCTAATAGTGTCTCCTCCCCTCCTTGTTACTTTTATCACACCATCTTGTTGTTTTTCTAGGCCTATTTATACTATCTGGGATTATTTTATTTATTTTGTTAATATAGTTAACCCACCAAAAATTAATTTTTATATAAAAAGAGGAACCCAACCTCTCTTGCTCATCATTATATCCCTAGTGCAGAGGACAAATCCTGGAACCTTGTAAGGTTCAAATATTCATTGGAAAGAAGGCAAAAAAGGTAGAAGGGAGGATAAGAGTCAGTCTTTGCTGTATAGTAAGTTCTGCTGCATTCAAATTGCAGTGTATCAAGTAATTTTTTATGACAAATTGTTTAGTAAATAAAAGTGGACATTTGTATGCATGCATGCACAGATATGTTTTGTAAAAAGTGTAGGAAATACTGAAAGAAAATGTACATCAACATTTTAACCTCAGTCTGGAGTATTTTATGTTTCTGTATTATCTTAATTTTCAAGATCATAAGTGCATATTACATATGTGGGAAAAAAAAGTTATCTTAAGCTTATATGCCTCTTGCTTTACACAGGACTCAGTTGCAAACACAGATGCTCAATTCATATTGGTTTAAGTAAAGCAAAGTTGGTATTAGATCATGCAGCTATTTTGCAAAAAGGCCAAAAATGGCACAGCCCTTTCCATTTGGTCTCATATCTTGTATTTCAGCAAAACTTCCTCCAAAAGAGATAGAAAACATAACTCCTAAAAGCCTCCAGACTCATATTGTCAACTTGAAATTAAAGTAAAAATTAAAATTAAGGTTGAGATTAAGTTTAAAATTGAGATGCAAAGGCAATATCTTCTCCACTAGCTGCAATAACAACACAAAATGTGGAAATGGCCCTAGCTGGGGAGGCCTGGATATCCATCTCTGAACAATTATTTGCACCTTTGCCAGGCCTGCATGCCCATTCCCAGGTGAGGTGTGGGAGCAACAGCACATTACCCGAAAATGTATATTAATATATATATATAAAACCATCAAACCCTTATTCACCACTAAATTAAACTATCTCTGCAAATTTTAAGTCACTTTCTATGAAGATATTCTCTGGGGTTGGTTTTGTTTTTGGACAAGGACCTGTAGCTGAATCCTAAGATATTATGATAAGAGAGTAGATACAGGAAGTTGGAATTAGAAAAATCAGTTCTGGTTCTTGAAGTAGAGGTTTTCTGTGTAATTTGCACAGGGCCCCAAAATCCTTTCATGCATGCCCTAAGTTGGACTTTATGGGGGTCCCTAAACAAAACTCTGCTTTCTCTCTTTAGATCAACTAAAAGTAGGCATACTATTTAGAGAGGCAAAAATCAACATATTGATTTTATTATTGGTAAACTGGAAGGTTAGTAAATTTGAGGATATGGCTGATTTGTGCAGTCATTTGACCTCGGTATTTCTCCTCTAAATCAGATACACCCACCCACCACTTCATAGATTGCAATGGACAACCAAACCCAGTGCTTCTCATATCAGAGCCTGCCCTGAGAATGAGCTTAGATTTACATGACTAATCTCTACTCTCAAGCTACCAAAAAGACAAGTTATTTCAAGTTTGAGTTCTATATGCTTATGGCAAAAATGAAATAAGGAAGCTTAATTTAATGAGTAAAAAAGCTGGCTTAAAACTCAACATTCAAAAACCTAAGATGATGGCATCCAATCCCATCAGTTCATGACAAATACATGGGAAAAAAGTAGAAACTGTGGCAGATTTTATTTTCTTAGTCTCCAAAATCACTGTGGACAGTGACTGCAGCCACAAAATTGAAAGACACTTGCACCTTGAAAGGAAAGCTATGACAAACCTAGACAAAGTATTAAAAAGCAGAGACATCACTTAGCCGATAAAGGTCCATCTAGTCAAAGCTATGATTTTTCCAGTAGTCGTGTATGTATGTGAGAGGCGGACCATGAAGAAGGCCAAGCACCAAAGAATTGATGTTTTCCAATTATAGTGCTGGAAAAGACTCTTGAGAGTCCCTTGGACAGCAAGGAGATCAAACTAATCCTAAAGGAAACCCACCCTGAATATTCATTGGAAGAACTGATGTTGAAGCTGAAGCTCCAATGCTTTGGCCACCTGATGAGAAGAGCCAACTCATTGGAAAAGACCCTGATGCTGGGAAAGATTGAAGACAAGAGGAAAAGGGGCAACAGAAGATGAGATGGTTGGATGGCATCACCAACTCGATGGGCATGAATCTGAGCAAGCACTGAGAGCTGGTGATGGACAGGGAAGCCTGGCAGGCTGCAGTCCGTGGATCACAAAGAGTTGGACAGGACTTAGTGACTGAACAACAATTTAATGACACTTGCCCCCAAATGGAAATAGAGGCTAGGTCAGAAGGCACTTATCTTTTTAATGCTCAAGATTTTAATTACCAGACTAGAGTCCCCTGTTTTTACTCTATTTCAGGTTATTTTTTTTAAATAAAATTTTGATGTATATTTTTCATTACCTACTGCAGCCCTTCCAGAACATCTACTGAATTTTGAATCAGAAACTAAAAATAAATCTGTTTGAAATGTTCAAAGCCATATCCATTGGCAACCATTGTAGTTCCACATAATGAATAGAACACAGGAGAAGTAGCCCTAATAAGATGATAAAATCATTGATTTCTTCCATGTGTAATGGTCACATTAAAAGCTGAGATTTTTCAGCAGATATAATATTAAGTAATTCAGTGACTTATCAACTTAACAAAGAGCCTTTTAACTCTATGACCCTTAGTGGAAAATGTTTATTGAGACATGGCTATGAATAAGAGAGTTTTCAAAACATGGGCAAAATTATTCTATACTTCTAGTCAAAATAGCATTTCTAGCTTGCTTGCATTGTTGGCCTTTCTTCATAGAAGGGGTGAGAAACAATAATGCAAAAACAGTAAGTTGATCAAATGCTTTATTACTTATCCTATTTACCTGTCTAATCTAAGCTAGAAAGTAATATGCTTAGAACATTCTGCCTTGACAAATGATTTCCAAACACTGTTTCACATTCCTACTATGTTAAGGCCACTTAAGATTTTCAAAATATGAACACTAATCCAAGTTTAGATAGATGGGACCAGAAAGGAAGGCCAGTAATTTTAACAAGCCTTCGTGATGATGATTTGGATGGGCATACTGGTTCCAAATAGGAAAAGGAGTACATCAAGGCTGTATATTGTCACTCTGCTTGTTTAACTTATATGCAGAGTATATCATGAAAAATGCTGTGCTGGAAGAAACACAAGCTGGAATCAAGATTGCTGGGAGAAATATCAATAACCTCAGATATACAGATGACACCACCCTTATGGCTGAAAGTGAAGAGGAGCTAAAAAGTCTCTTGATGAAAGTGAAAGAGGAGAGTGAAAAAGTTGGCCTAAAGCTCAACATTCAGAAAACAAAGATCACGGCATCTGGTCCCATCACTTCATGGGAAATAGATGGGGAAACAGTGGACATAGTGTCAGACTTTATTTTGGGGGCTCCAAAATCACTGCAGGTGGTGACTGCAGCCATGAAATTAAAAGATGTTTACTCCTTGGAAGAAAAGTTATGACCAACCTAGATAGCATATTGAAAAGCAGAGACATTACTTTGCCAACAAAGGTCCATCTAGTCAAGGCTATGGTTTTTCCAGTAGTCATGTATGGATGTGAGAGTTGGACTGTGAAGAAGGCTGAGTGCCTAAGAATTGATGCTTTTGAACCGTGGTGTTGGAGAAGACTCTTGCGAGTCCCTTGGACTGCAAGGAGATCCAACCAGTCCATTCTGAAGGAGATCAAGCCTGGGATTTCTTTGGAAGGAATGATGCTAAAGCTGAAGCTCCAGTAC
>SJYC01092922.1:0-27486 GCA_006408675.1 Madoqua kirkii | reverse complement strand
TAATACAGTGTTGTGTTAGACAGTCCTCTAGGAAATCTTATTATGTATCCATGAGGATTTCCTTAGAATATGTTTCTAAAAATAGAAAATACAAGAGGCATGAATGTAGAAAGTATTAAATATATGATAGCTTAAAAAATTATAAGTGATTGTTTCTTAGAGAACAATGAATTTTAGATAATTTGACTTTTGGAAGATAAAAAAGTTGTGTATCTGTGTGTGTGTGTGTGTGTGTATTGACAATTGCATTTGGAATGAAAATAAGCATGTCAAATGTTTACAAATGGCTAATATCTTAAAATTAAATAATTAATGATGGCAGATTAAACATCACAGATTTTTATCTATCCACCTATCTCTATTTAATTTTGTAGTTATCTATTTTGCAAACCAAATACTTTGGCATAAAGTTTGTAGATCAGTGGCACTCTTCAGAAAGTTCTCATTTAAAGGAAGGAACCTATATGAACTATCACTAGGCAGTCAGCTTTTCTCTTCATGGAAAAAAGCAATATAAATCTAGATGGGGGGAATCTAAACAGTCACAGAAAATGGCTCTTCTTAAACAAGTCCCTTAAAAATGTTTTTAATGGAATCTTTCGTTTACATTTGAGGGCAAAAAAGGGACCCCAGACAAAACTGAAGTGATAATAGAGATATAGCTCAGGAGAAAAAATAAAATACTTGAGTGAGATATCTCCTTAGAAAGAATACAAGAATTATCCATCACCTGAAAGGACGGTGATTAGAAAAAGAGACTGAATTGACTAGGAGAGAAGTTGTCATCCCATATAAATGACCCAAGTAATTTAGTGCAAGTGTTTTCTCCAAAGACTATGCCTGTTGAAAATGAGGGGGGAGAAATGGTGATTGGTTAAGCACTTGGGGAGATTTATAATTCCCCCAGAGAATCTGACAATACAACTGAGACATTCAGTCACAGTCAAAGCCTCTGTGTTCTCTCCTCGGACTTTCTAAAACCTGGACATGGAAATTAGACAATGAGATGTAAGGATGTGGTGGAGTTGAAAGGAAATTGGATGGGGAATAAGGAGATTTGGTTTCAGTCTTAACTTTCCTGCTCTATCAATTTAGTGACCTTGGAAAAGTCAATTAAATTTTCAATGTGCAGAGTTCTCATTTGAATGGAAATAGTTAATGAAATTTTAATTTATAATTTAGGAATGCAATTTAGTGTTCAGTGGACACACAGTTGGTGCTCAATGTACTTTTTCCTGAATCAAAAGGATTTTTGGTGAACATTTTCATTTCCTGATATATAAAGGAAGTTTTTTTGTTCTTCCCTCTTTTATGTATTCTTGAGTTCCCACATTTCCCTTTTAATGCTATATTTGCTTAATAATTTATCAGTTTTGCTGGGTGAAATGCAGAGCTGACCATGTAAAAATAAAACGTACTTTCAGAGTGAGCCTGTAGGGTCTGAGAGACTCACATATGGATCTGTATTCAGGCTGAAACCCAAACACGTACAAGATTGGAGTTGGTATAGAATATTAAGGACGAAACTGGAAAGGAGAGAATCTATACAGAGTTTGTTTGAATGCTAATAAATCATGAAATCACTGCTTCCTGGCTACTGGGATTTGCTGCATAAGAAGTCTACAATTCTACAAAGAACCTGGTTCCCTACAGAACTCCTCTTTTTTTCTGGGTCTAACCAATAGACTCTAGGAAGAAAAGGCAGAGAAGCTGTTAGGAAAAAAAAAATTGAGGAGATTTCAGAAATGGGAGGGATCCCTTGTTCCGAAATCTTACATATGCATAATTGTTATTTTAATATTAATCAAGCCTTGGTGGCAGGATTGTGATGGCTTTGCAAACACGCCTCCTTTGCATGCAGCTGGTTGTTGAGTTAATTCACTTCTTTGAAGGGGCCCCTTGGACTCTGTTGGTATTGTTTTCTGTGTGCAGCCTCCCTACTGCATCTTGAGCTAAGTCAGTCTACCTTTCTGAATTTAATGTACTCTGACATAGGTATCGGAAAGGCAGAAGCTGCACTAACGCAGGAAACAAGATCACAGGAGACTATACCTTCGTTGCTATCCCCTGCCAGGAGGGTGTGGGAAAATCTCCCTGAAGATATTAATGAAGAGGGAAAGCACAGAGGCCATCCGGGCCCATATGTATGGAAAAGCTGAATCAAGAAACAGTTCTTTCCAGGCAAACATCTCCTGTTCTGCCTCCTCCCCACAAATCCTCACTGTGGAGTGAAACTAATTTAACAAGATATCCCCATTTCCTCTGAACAGTGGTGAAAATATTCCTACAGGACTTTATTAAGGCAGACCCCAAAGTACTCATCAGGCCAATGAAAGGGAAAAATCCTGCTGAGGCTTTTATCTCCACAACACCACTGCAATTAAAGAAGAAGCCAGTATCAAAGCAGACAGGTAACTTTGTAAGCACACCAGGCAGCTGTCCATGCCCAAGGCCACGTTTTTAAAGGAAAGAACCATTATTTTTCCAATGATACAGGACAGGACCTGCAGGACATACGGGTTAAATTGAAAAGGTCTTACAAGTACCTTAGGAGGTTAACAGTATCACCTGAAGCTAGGTTCCTATCTATTATGAATTCAGTGTGTGTGGTTTTGGTTTTTTTTTTTTTTTGGAATTTGATGAGGTCCAAGGGGATGTTTGCAGAGGGGGAGTGTGATTGGCCCTCTCACTTGGCAGCTGTTTGGCATCCCATGCCAAGCTTATAAAATGTTCTTTACTTTCCATGAGGTTCTGTCATTCCTAGTGTGGTATGTGCTCCATGCTAGTGTGAATCAGGATGTAAATCATAACGTTTTCATTTCAGTAATGGGTTTGAGTGGAGATAGAGCTGTGCAGAGATGACAGAGGGGCTCAGTTCTTAATAAGAAACACAAAATAAGAATTTGATTTTCTCAGTTTCCTTGAAAGTGAAATTTTGGCAAAAGTTTTAGATTCAGAAACAAGCCAAATCTAACAAATTAGTGCACTGCATTACTATGGGCTGGAAAGATAATTAAGTCAGTACTCACTCTTGGACTCCGCCACTGCACTCCATTTCCTAACTCTCCTTTGTAATATTCCTGGTGGGAAATCTTCTTAATCCTCATTTGTGTGTTTCATTTGGGAACTCTGATGAGGGTTTTGGATTTAAGACTCTTGTCCTTCAGATGGGTTAGTTTCTTACAAACGAAAATAAGATCACCTACAATTCCCTCTGATCTTGGGAAGTGTTAGGACAAAAATTTTCTCTGTGGCTCACAGTTCAATTTCACACTTTGTACAAGGCTATCTTAGTGCTTTGGGGTTCAACAGATCAATTTAGACTGTGTATTTTTCTGGCTTTGTTTGCATTGTTCTTTTATCTGGCTGCAAGGCTGCTTTTCTTTCAGCAAAATGTCAAATGGTGGTGCATTTGCTCAATTAGCTTTGCAAATGTGTGTTTGACTTCCTATGGCATTTTTCTCTTCCTTTCTTTGTTGTGTATTTCTTATATTTCAAAGGGGGACATCAAATATATTCTTCTTTTGAAAGAATTAGCATTTTAATTCATAGGTGATAGTCTGCAGTTGTGTTTCTGATTGTGTTTTTAATTAAAGGACAAATATGTGTGCATTCTTTTCCCATTTGATTCTATTATTTTGGAGGTGAGAGAAATACTCAAATTTCAACTGCATTGAAGGTAATATTTTGACATAAAATTACTTTATCACATAAAGGTCTTAATCAATGGATTGTGTGTGGCCTACAAACTACAAAACCACTTTTTTCTCCATCTTATTTGCATAAGCCCTTATATACTTTTTTTCCAGGATCTGAAAGTATGTGCAAAGAAGCACTAAATTTTTTAGTTTGAGTATCACAGAGACTGGAAAGGTACATTTGGTCTCTTATTATAAAATCAACAAAGTAATTTTTTAAAGCTTAATAGTGATTCTGGATTCTTATTTAATGAGAGAGGGAAAAAAATAGGCTTGGGCCAGAGTAATAGAGGTAAAATAGTAAAATGTGTGATAATATACACCCTCAGTCATTCTTTTGTGTAACTGAGTCCTTTGATATTTGAGTAAGTTTCACCAACCTCAAATAATAGTTCATTATCTTCATGAATATCTTAGACATCATCTTAGTTCTTGGAGGCAGAAAATGTTCATCTTTGTCCCCTTTCCTCTTTCCCCAAGTAGGAAAGTGGTGGGTATAGCACATGAAATACAGCTGAAGGTCTTCAAAGAGCCAACTGACTGCTAAAGCTTGGTGCCTCTTATCTGTATCAGGATTCAGTTTCTTTGAAGTTAATTCAGAGATTATATTTCATGCCTTTAAAAGTTCTTTAAATAAGAATGTGTATTATACCTTTTCCTAAAACCCTCTGGAACACCAGGTTGAAATGAAGCTGAGTGCTCCACTAGTTTTCATTTCAACTATGGGGTTGCGGGAGAGTTGCAGCCATTACTTATTACAGGACAGTGGAACCATTAAAAACAGTGCCTTTTTCTTTTTTCTCCCTCATCAGCCTCCAGTTTTGCTCCACTCAGCTGAAAAAAATATACTTTTCATCATAGCATGGAACTTAAAGTTATAAGACACACCTGACCTACCTGGCATTCAGTGGGTAGCTAATTGACTATAATCTCCAGGTGTTACAAACAAAGGCTATGATGTGTTGCTAATAGAGGTGGTTTTACCCAGGTTCAGAAGGAAGGTGCTGGTCTGGAGGAAGGAAAGAGGATTGCTGCTGAAAGAAATTTACTCAAGGTTAGTAGCATGTTTGATAGCTTTGGTTTGGGAGGACATCAGTTTTCCTGTATAAAGCATCAGGTTTCCCAAACTGGGGAGATTGGTGTGCAAAGCAAAAATATCTCATGAACCACTGCATTGTGTATGCTGGTGTGAGAGCAAGTCTTGTTTGACCTCAGTGTGAGTAGGGAGAGAGGCTGGATGTGCCCAAAAGAAACTGAAATGGAAGAGCCTTGTGTGTTTCTCCCAAGAAAGCCAATAACCTCTTGAGAAACGTGGGTAAAACTGTTGTCCATCCTCTGAGGAGTAGGCTGACCGTAAAAGAGCAGACAAATAAGACTGAAATCTGGGGTTTTGGTTACAAGTTTTTGAGGTAACTTCTTCATTTTGTGATACGTGAAATTACCTATTTTTTCAATGTAATTTAAAAACAGCCATTATGGTGAAAATATTTCAAATTCCTCATACTTAATTTAAACTTAATAGGTTTCTATTTTGAACTAAATATAAAATTGGGGGAATAATGAGGCCATGATATTTCATTGCTTGGGGCCTCTACATATCTTCAAGACTCCTCATGTGAGATGTTATTAATTTAAAGTGGATATAATTGTAACAAAGTTTGCCACTCAGAAGAGTTTCAACTTAAGTTCATTGTGTTAAATAAAATAATGGCCTAAGAATGAATAGATATCCATTTTTATCTTGAAGGGCAAACAATGACTAAATTAATTAAAGATTATTAATTGTCAAAAGTCACACCCAAGAGTGCATTAATTCATCAGCTCAAGCCTTCTCTGGCAATTTCTTACTGTGTCTATAAGAAACATAAGATGTAATTTTGTTTGTTTTTCTTAAATTTCTTAGTACCTTATATAGTAAAACAACTAGAGAAAGCTCTTACACTAGAAAACATAGTGGTTATTTAATTTCAATTTATGTCCTCTTTTAATAACCTAAGGTAATGAGCTACTGACTCACAAATCTAAAGTCTTTCTTCGTTTTTTAACTCTATTATGGAAATTGAGAGTTTCTGCCAGCAATTAAAGGTCAGTATTGACCGCTAAAATAGATGTTGGTATTGTCAAGTCTTAGTATGTTTATTTGTGTAAATATTTGTTCTCATTTAGAAAATTTGATTACTCAATAGATTACAAATAAAACAGCAAACAGATAAATATTTGAAAGTTTATTCAGATATATGTATTGAGATCTTGATATATTCCAGGTTCTGTTCTAGGTAGTAGAAATGTGACTTTTGGGAAAAATTAATGGTTCTGCTCTTCTTGAGTATATATTATGGAATGGGAGTGTAATAACAATAATATGACTATGCTGTGGAAGGAAAAGAGATGTCGAGCACAGAAGGGATTTGATTTTGTGTACACACACACAAAAATTCAGCCATAAGACAGAAAAACAAATGCCATTGATCTCTCTTATATTTGGAATTTAAAACAATGAAAAACATGCTTACAGATAAAGAGAATAGATTGATGGTTGCCAGAGAGTGGGGGTGGAGGAGATGGGAGAAATTTTTTTTTTTCAATTTTAAATGAATTGAATAGTTTATAGCAATGATAAATCATACCTTGTGAAGACAGCAGAACTCTAAGCAGGTTGTGTTGTTTGGGCCCAGAAGCCAGGGGATGAGGCTTCTGGAAAGAGAGCTGCTGAATGGCCAGAATGTGTGTGGTTGGCCCTTCTTGTCCTTTGGTTACTGGCCTCTCTTCCAACCAGAACAACTGAGAGTTCAGTTCAGTTCAGTCGCTCAGTGGTGTCTGACTCTTTGCGATCCCATGAATCACAGCACACCAGGCCTGCCTGTCCATCACCATATCCGGGAGTTCACTCAGACTCGCGTCCATCGAGTCGGTGATGCCATCCAGCCATCTCATCCTCGGTCGTCCCCTTCTCCTCCTGCCCCCAATCCCTCTCAACATCAGAGTCTTTTCCAATGAGTCAACTCTTCTCATGAGGTGGCCAAAATACTGGAGTTTCAGCTTTAGCATCATTCCTTCCAGAGAAATCCCAGGGCTGATCTCCTTCAGAATGGACTGGTTGGATCTCCTTGCAGTCCAAAGGACTCTCAAGAGTCTTCTCCAACACCACAGTTCAAAAGCATCAATTCTCTGACGCTCAACCTTCTTCCCAGTCCAACTCTCACATCCATACATGACTACTGGAAAAACCATAGCCTTGACTAGACAGACCTTAGTCAGCAAAGTAATGTCTCTGATCAATTGTAAAAGATATTTGCCTTGTTTTCCTTTTAATGGTTTTTTAGTCATCATTTGTTATGAAGTTGTTCTTGGCCTTTTTTATAGTTGCCAGTATATTTTAATAATTTTTTATACACTTATTTTGTTCAGTCATTTGATTAGTGATGTTTTCTATTTCTTAGTCACTTGATATCTGTTGATAGTATATTTTATTATCTACTATTTATTTTATTTCTTCATATTAAAGGTTATCAGATTTAATTAACTGGCAGGTCTTTTTCATACTCACACTTCATGTCACACCATGACAGTTTCCCTTGTTCAGGAAATAGAATATCTTTACTGGTATAAGAATAGGATGAAAGAAATAAACATAGAAATCAACAAAGTTAACACTTTGCTCCTATATTTCAAAAGTCTAAGCTTTGAAAGACCCAAGGCATGAGTAACATGTTTGTAAAGGGAAAAAAAAAGAAAAAAGATGAAGAGACAAGGTATTCTCATTCCATGGTGAAATTAGACTCTCTGGAGTAAAGGAAGGAAAAGATTTTCAGGGAAACAGTGAAGCATGTCCTTGGAAAAGAGGTCTAAACCCTGACTTATCCATATACACTGAGCCAATCAATATGTGTGTGAGAGGGTAGAGGAGACTAGAGGACTTCTGGTGAAGTGGAAAGCCCACAGAGATTTTAGTTCTACCATAGTAAAGGGAAACTTGCCTTATTTCTCAGAAAGTCTGTGAATACATATCTGATTATCTATGTTTTACTATTCAAAGGGTCCTATAAACAAAAGCAATGAATGATAGTTTAAAAAGAAATAAAGATTCTTTACATGTGAAATAAGAGAATGCCATATTCAGTTCAGTTCAGTTCAGTTCAGTTCAGTTCAGTTGCTCAGTCGTGTCCGACTCTTTGTGACCCCATGAATTGCAGCATGCCAGGCCTCCCTGTCCATCACCAACTCCCGGAGTTCACCCAAACTCATGTTCATTGAGTCGGTGATACCATCTAGCCATTTCATGCTCTGTCATCCACTTCTCCTCCTGCCCCCAATCCCTCCCAGCATCAGAGTCTTTTCCAATGAGTCAATGCTTCCCATGAGGTGGCCGAAGTACTGGAGTTTCAGCTTCAGCATCATTTCTTCCAAAGAACATCCAGGACTGATCTTTAGGATGAACTGGTTGGATCTCTTTGCAGTCCTAGGGATTCTCAAGAATCTTCTCCAATACCACAGTTCAAAAGCATCAATTCTTCGGTGCTCAGCTTTCTTCACAGTCCAACTCTCACATCCATACATGACCACTGGAAAAACCATACCTTGACTAGACAGATATTCATTGGCAAAGTAATGTCTCTGCTTTTGAATATGCTATCTAAGTTGGTCATAACTTTTCTTCCCAGGAGTAAGTGTTTTTTAATTTCATGACTGCAGTCACCATCTGCAGTGACTTTGGAGCCCCCCAAAATAAAGTCTGACACTGTTTCCACTGGTTCCCCGTTTATTTCCCATGAAATTATGGGGCCAGATGCCATGATCTTCTTTTTCTGAATGTTGAGCTTTAAGTCAACTTTTTCACTCTCCTCTTGCACTTTCATTAAGAGACTTTTTAGTTCCTCTTCACTTTCTGCCATAAGGGTGGTGTCATCTGCATAGCTGAAGTTATTGACATTTCTTCTGGCAATCTTGATTCCAGCTTGTGTTTCTTCCAGCCCAGTGTTTCTCATGATGTACTCTGCATAGAAGTTAAATAAGCAAAAGTCTGACACTGTTTCCACTGTTTCCCCATCTATTTCCCATGAAGTGATGGGACCGGATGCCATGATCTTCGTTTTCTGAATGTTGAGCTTTAAACCAACTTTTTCACTCTCCTCTTTCACTTTCATCAAGAGACTTTTTAGCTCCACTTCACTTTCAGCCATAAGGGTGGTGTCATCTGCATATCTGAGGTGATTGATATTTCTCCCGGCAATCTTGATTCCAGCTTGTGTTTCTTCCAGCCCAGTGTTTCTCATGATGTACTCTGCATAGAAGTTAAATAAGCAGGGTGACAATATACAGCCTTGACATACTCCTTTTCCTATTTGGAACCAGTCTGTTGTTCCATGTCCAGTTCTAACTGTTGCTTCCTGACCTGCATACAGTTTTCTCAAGAGGCAGGTTAGATCTAGACAAGAGAATATGCTGATTCAGAGCAAAGTGGACCTGAGAGTGGGATTCTGAAGCTGTGAATTCTGTATGCATTTTAAAGTTAGAGACAATGAGATCTTCTGATGGATTAGATCATATTGGATGAGAGAGAAGGAAAAGGGAAGAGTTGTATAAACAGCTGAAGGATGACTTTTCCACCTGCTGAGCTAGGGATGGACATTAGGAGAACAGTTTTTGATGTAAGATCAGAAGTTTAGCTTTGGTGTTGATTTGTTTTTATAGGTGGCTGATGTTGAAATTTGGGGAGAGGTCCCAGTTGGAGCTGTGAACTCAGGAATTGACATGTTGATAGTTCTTAAAACAAAGAGGATGGATGAGATCACCAAAAGAATGAGGGTAGCTAGTTCCAAAGACTGGGTCCTGGAGTTCTGCAACGTTAAGTGATTGGAGAGGAGAGAAACAATGAAAGAATGTAGAGTAACAATGCGCACATCCCAGTATAGGTGGATGTGGCAGTGGTAGTCTGTAGAAGTCCTCTTCATGTTGCTTTAACTTGGTTCATGACATTTTGGGCAAGGTCACCAGTGGAAAGTGAAGATATATGGGAGGAGATTATAGGGGTTGAAGAAAGGAAGGTGGACAATAGTTGTAAACGAGGGAAAGAGAGTGAGCAGGCTGAGAAGTTATCTGATGTTTTTGTTGTTGTTGAGTCACTAAGTCATGTCCAACTTTTGGTGGCTGCATGGACTGTAGGCTTTCTGGTTCCTCTGTCCATGGGATTTCCCAGGCAGGAATACTGGAGTGGGTTCCTTCTCCAGACAATCTTCCCAATCCAGAGACTGAATCCATCTTGCATACCTGCTGCATTAGCAGGAAGATTCTTTACCACTGAACCACCAGGAAAGCCCACCTGATGTTTGCTTCACAGCATTAAGGACCCACTTTGAAGCTGTTTAGTTTGAATTTAAAGTGAAACCATTAGTAATATGAGCTTTCCTTTAGGCTCTGTGAGCTTCATGTGTGCAGCTGTGGAGTAGGTAGAATGCTGAATTTTATTCCGATGTGATTTTGTGAAGCTTTACATTAAAGTGGAAGATCATGGAACAGAAGAGTATATGCAGAGGAAGGATCATGCTTGACCATGGCCTGTAACCTGGGAAGATGGAAAGTGAGGAGATATAATGGAAGAGGGAATTTGAACAACTTTTAAAATGAAAGTCAAGCTCCCTGGGGTGAGACATTCAAAGGACCTTGACTACAGCTAAGACCAAATTTCAACAGAACTTACTGAGTCACCACTTTGTGGCTTCTTAGATTATGTGCTGGGTGATTTCTACCTTATTTTCACTGGATCCTCAGTGCTGTTTCTCATATAAGATGACTTGGTGGTGACATATTGAATAGCTTCAAACTTGTTTAAAATATAAAAGCTTCAGCTCAGTTTCACTTCTTCCTCTACGAGTTGAAGTTCTGTTACCCTCAAACTATCTGGAAAAAGACATCTTAAGACATTTGGAGACAATTCAAATATTTTGGATATTATATGATTATTGTAAATTTTTCATTTTCTTGGATGCAGAAATTTCTTGGTTTAGATCTTTAGAGATAAACACAAAAGTAATTAAAGATGAAGTAATATGCCTGAGATTTTCTTTCATGTACTTTTACAAAGCAAACGAAAAGGGTATGTGTGTGTAGATGCACACACACTTGGTATAGTGGAGAGAGTGGTGATTGGAGGAGGATATGAAGAAGAAAACTGATGGTGGTTGGAGATGGGTGGTTGAAACCGTGTGTATTGATATTCTTCTAATTACTCTGTTTATCAGTGTATTTTAAACATTTCATAGTGAAAGTTTACAAAAGCAATCCCTAAGACACCTCACACAGTCATGCTAATCATCATTAACTCATCATCTTAGAGGATGTCCTAAGTTTAAAGATGACTTGCCCTGAGAGCTGAGGCTAGTCGCTCAATGTGATCAGAAAATTGTTCAAGGAAGTTACGTGTTTAGACACTTCACATCAATCATGAAAGGATAATTTTAAAGGCCACAACTTTACAATGCATTTTCTTGTGGTTTTATGGACAGAGCAGCCTGGTAGGCTACAGTTCATGGGGTTGCAAAGAGTCGGACATGACTGAGCAACTTCACTTTCACTTTTCTGGTTTTATATCACTTGAAATAGTTGCAGAACATCTCTGAGGGTTCATCCATTTGTGATGATTCTTTGCCACCCCAACATTAAGACTTTAAGATATATCAATTTTTTAGGAAGTAAAAGAAATGTATTTCAGGACAGATGCTATCATTTGGGGTATGATTGTTTAAAAAATAACAGTCATCATTTTTGATGATGCCTTAATTCATGGTAGATTAATATTGTTTGACCTGATGATAGTAGCCATCACTCTGCCTTGGTCCTATGACTGCATGAGAAATCTTTTCTCACATGCCGTAGGTTGCAGTGAATATGTAGTCAGATCTAGGTTGTTAAGGTAAACAGTATTTTCAATTAAAATACATATTTTTTGACTTGGAAAAGAAAGAGAGGAAAACAGAAACATAAATAAGCCTTTTAGGTCAGTCTTCCGTTTGTAAGGTGAATTCCATAAGCTTAAAAGTCCATTGTACTTAAAAGTCTGAAAAAGAAGCTTATTGATTTGGAAATTAAATATTTGCCAATAGCTTGAGTGTACTTTATGTAACAAAATGATAGAAATATATTTTGATCATTTAATTTGAAATCATCCATCAATTGCATATCACCTGCTGTGTACTTCAGTCTACTCAAAAACAAAAAGAAAATCACACATACAAAATGAGTGCTGCAGGATGTAGGCCATTTTATATAAATATAAACATACAGAGTTTTACAAACACATATTTCTCTATTCATTGTTGGTATGATTTTGCAGGCAAGGGAATATGGCCTATTAGTATTATTAATTATTAGTATTATTTTCATAAATAGATAAAAATATGCAAGCTATGTCAATACATTTTTAGAACATTAGTACCTTTTATGGAGAAGGCAATGGCACCCCACTCCAGTACTCTTGCCTGGAAAATCCCACGGGCAGAGGAGCCTGGTAGGCTGCAGTTCATGGGGTCGCTAAGAGTCGGCCACGACTGAGCAACTTCACTTTTGCTTTTCACTTTCCTGCATTGGAGAAGGAAATGACAACCCACTGCAGTGTTCTTGCCTGGAGAATCCCAGGGACGGGGGAGCCTGTTGGGCTGCTGTCTATGGGGTGGCACAGAGTTGGACACGACTGAAGCGACTTAGCAGCAGCAGCAGCAGTTCCTTTTATAAATCAAAATATTAAAT
The DNA here is from genome assembly GCA_006408675.1 of Madoqua kirkii. Taxonomy (NCBI): domain Eukaryota; kingdom Metazoa; phylum Chordata; class Mammalia; order Artiodactyla; family Bovidae; genus Madoqua; species Madoqua kirkii. The sequence continues at coordinate 15,046 of SJYC01092922.1, read as the reverse complement.
ATTCTGCAACAATATCTATAAGAGTTTAGCATATGTTCATCTTTGCAGCTAAGAATATAGTGGTTAGGAAGAAATGCATGCTTCCTCTGACCAGGAGAGATGCTGTACAAAGTCTTAAGTCTAAAGATACCCACTAGAATGACAGAATGAGAATTATGAACCCAGCATTTGTGACTCTCTCTCATTTGCACCCTCATTTTAGGAGATACATATATATATATATAAATGCTTATGGAATTAGCTGCAAATCCAAGAAAGTTCTGATTCACACAATCTCAAAGGACCTGAGTATCTACAGTCATTGAGAAAATAATTGTTGGATGCATTATTTTTTTTCTTCCTGCCTCTCCTCTATTTCTGTAATGGGAAGTTATCTATGTGTAATTATATCTTTAGTGAAAAGTAATTATAATTCTTATCATTGGCTTTTTAAATTAGCTTTTTTCTCTAATAAATACTATTTTTTACATCACATCCAGCCACTTTGGGTATAGAAAAAATGAAATCAAAGCAAGATTTCAAACTTTAAATCTGGCTAAATGGGAAAAATAAAACTGATAAACATAAAAAGTTTTGAAAGGAGCATAAAGGTCATTACCCACCTGTAGAAAGGCAAGAATTCTGAATCGACATTTGTTAAAAGCAAAGTAGAAAAGGGAAGCAACCCATTATTTTAGAATTCTCTGGTTAATTCTCTATTTTTCCTTCCCTCTCTCTCTCACCCATTTTCTCTCTCATAATTCTCACCGCCACCAAAGACTTTGTTAATTTATCATGGCCTTTAAACCTACTATTTGTTTATTAGTCTCTTTATCTGATGCTTACCATAATTGGGGCAATCTCTGTAACCTCTCAGTATTTTTGTTGATATTTAAACAATACCTTTCTGTAAGTGCCATTCATTAATACATGAGATAATTGAGGAAAGCTCTATTTCAGAAAACATTTGCCTTAGAAATACATTGTCCAGATTGTTCCTAGTAAATAATGATTGCTTGAAACTATTGAAGATCATTGAAATAAAGGCATTAACCAGTTGCATAAATGTACCATTAGACGGTTGAACGGCTTGGGAGTTGTGGAATTACTATTCGCTGCTAACACCGTTTATACAAAAGGCATCATGAATGATCTTTTATCATAGGAAATAGCAAATTTTAATAGCATGTAGCTGTTTAATCCCTGGAGAAAGAAATGACAACCCACTCCAATATCATTGCCTGAAAAATTCCAAGGACAGAGGAGTCTGGCGGGCCACAGTCCAAAGGGTCTCAGAGGCACTCATAACTGGACAACTAAGCGTACATGCAGCCATTTAATAATATGAGAAGGAAACTGCAACTCAGCCTTGGTCACACATTGAGTTCACAGGCTCTCGTCTTCTGCAGAGATTTTTATACATGACCTTTGTCTTTATACTTTGAAGTGGAAGGCAGGAATTAAATGAAATGAGGATTGACCTAATCAGTGGCCAATTTGGGGGTGTCTTGAGAAGAAATGGTGTTTAATTTTCTCTTGTGAGGAAACTGCCAAAATCTATAAATTGTACTGCTAAAGTTTGTACATCATAATGATTAAAAGTTAAGGCAGATCTAGGTATGAATTAGTTTTGCTCCTTGATTATTATATGACCTTGAGCAAAATACATTCCTGGGATGGCACCCATATCCTAGTTGGGCAGTTCCTAGAAGATGCTTGATCACCTCTAGCTACTCTGCTCTCTGCACTCACTTTACCCACAAATGTGTTCACAGCTCTACCCTTTCTTCCCCTAAACCTAGCTAAGACAAAGCAGACTCTACTCTGTACTGCTTTGCAAACTTGATTCACTATCTGAGGGTGCCGGAGAGAATTAAACAGAAAGACAGACTTAAACTGAGTATTAGTCATCTTTGCTTTGGCGTGCACTGCCCAGGCACTGCCATGGGAAAGTTCTAGCTGATGGTCTCTTCTCATCAAGTCCTGAGATCTGTTCCTCTTCAAGTAGAAAGTAGCATCTTTTTGTTCTTTCACCCAAGTTCCTGTCCTTGCCTCAAATAAAAACTATAAATCTACAAAGGTTTAACCCAAGCCATTAAGTGATCTCTCTGGAATATTTGCTATTAGAACGCATCACAGTCGTGGCTATTGGTGAAAACAATAGATTTTGTAAGTGAAGAGTTAGTTGGGTGACCTTCCTAAATAAAAGTGTGAGTTCTGTAGGAATAGGCCATGTGACACACTTACCTCTGCTCCTTGGGATCATGATCTTGAAGGTGGGAAACAGTGTATCTAGTGCTGCGTTTCATGCACACGCAGAATCTACAATCAATACAAATAAGTTACTAAAACTCATTAGTGACTTCCTATTACCTTTGCTACAAAAGTGGCCAATTGAAATGGTTTTTCTCTTCTAAAGATCTCTGCCTCTCTGGGGATTCCCAATTGTTAGAAGGCAATGGCACTGCTCTCCAGTACTCTTGCCTGGAAAATCCCATGGACGGAGGAGCCTGGTAGGCTGCAGTCCATGGGGTCACAAAGAGTTGGGCACGACTGAGCGACATCACTTTCGCTTTTCACTTTCATGCATTGGAGAAGGAAATGGCAACCCACTCCAGTGTTCTTGCCTGGAGAATCCTAGAGACAGAGGAGCCTGGTAGGCTGCTGTCTATGGGGTCGCACAGAGTTGGACACAACTGAAGCGACTTAGCAGCAGAAGCAGTATTACAGAGTAACAGTAAGAATCTTCTTACAAAGTAGCTTTTTATGCCGAGCAGTTGATGAAGTGTTTAGAAAAGAAAGACAGCTCTGGAAACAATTCCTCCTATGAATGTACAATGGCGCGTAGCCCTTGACTCAGACATGAGTTAAACCCCTTCTTCCTCCTACCTCCAGTCTCTGCATCAAAGCCAACTTTGGGAGAATGACTGAGGTTTGGAAGAACTCATGCATTGGAATAGCACTCAAGTATCAGCTGTATACATTTTCCGCAAGAACAGAAGGCAGCCCTCCAGCAGTGCTGGCTTGCTCTACACACAGTGGCCCCCTACTCAAATTAGAAACTCTTTCACCACAGCTGCCTGAATTTCTCTCTTCCATTCTTCTTTGGATAACTAGACTCCTCTTTTGGAAGTGATAATGTGGTTGGGATATCTGCCATCATAACTGAGTGTGAATTAAGGGAAAAACACTCGATCATCTGCCTCAGGATGTGAAGACTTGTGCTGGGTTGGAAAGGTAGACCATTTGGCTTGCTTTGGGGCAGACAGTGCATGCCTGGGAGGGGGGGGGGGCAGGCAGTGGTTCTTTCTATTTTCTAAACTATAGGATTGGCTTCTGGCAAAACTGCCAAGTAGGTGAGATTTTCTTGGGGGTTCTCTGTCACTGCCTCATCAGCGGTCCATCTTCAGTGCCCTCTTGGTGCCACATAACCCTACTAAATTCCTCCCCTTTCTCATTCTCTTCACATCTTTACTCCCTAACTTAATGTTCAGAATTGAAATAACTCATTGTCCTTAACAGATCCCTTTCTAGGAAATAAATGATGTTTTACTGCTATGGTCTTGCAGACTTTTGCATTACTACCAGTGTCCAAGTTGAACACAGGGTATATTTTCTCAATGTTCCTCCACTTTTTTAGTATGTTGTGAAGTGAATTGCATTCCTATTGCTGGGTCACAGGTCACAGTATATTGGTAGATGGAAAAGAAAATCAGAGATCTTTCTTTGCTAGGCATACAGGCAGAAAATGATGTAGTCGGGCCCTTAGACTTCTTTTTCCTTTCTGTTCTCATTCCATGGCTCATTCTTGATTTCACATTAATCTCAGGTATATTGTCCAGAAATAGGGTCACTTTAATTTTAGTTCTTTGCCAGTCTGTTCCTTCAAACAGAAATTTGCAAGACAAAATTTACAACAAGAAATTTATCAAACTGTAAATCATTCCAAATAAGAGATGCTGACTCTTTTAAAACAAGAAAGCACACACTAGACATATTCAATAAAATTAAAACAAGTAAAATCGATAGTATCAAGTTCTAAGCCAGGCTGTTGACAAGTCACAAACTTTTATTTTAAATCTCCCATTTTAATGTCATTCTTTTAAGAAAGAAAGAAAAGATGTATTAGTGAGATGTTAAAAAAAAAATCTACAATCACGGGCAAAAGCAGTGAAATGATTGAAGATTCATTCTTCAGTCTGGAGGGTTTACTGGGATTACTTAGGCTAGACAAAAATCCATGAAGGTCATAATGACAATTTCATCATTTTAGACTGATGTATGCCATTTTTATGTTGACTTTGCAGTAAACATTAAAGACTGAACTGTTACATTAAAAGGCAATGATTTAAAATTTTATCTGCTGCATTCCTCTTTAGTTTAATAAGAATCTTTACCTCTATCATTTAGAAGTTAACCAAGAATATATTTTTATTAATATTTATATTGAATATAAAATTTCTAATGTGCATTCTATAGATGAAAAGTCATTGGTTTGTGCCAATTTATTTTTAGATTCTAAAATTTATTACTAATTAACTATAGATATAGAATAGTTCTATATCTCTATGGAATTTTCCTATATCTATTTCTATATATATATAGAAATATAGTTCTATAGCTAAATAATCTATAGCAATAAATGAAAATAATATCCAGCTTAAGTAACTTGTACACTCATAACAAGGAAACATTCATCACTTTTCAGAAGTTATAAAGCTGTTTGCTTGGTAAATTATTTGACAAACCATCTGGGCAATAATGGGCCTCCCAGGTGGCACAGGGATGAAGAATCCACCTGCCAATACAGGAGATGCATTCAGTCCCTAGTTTGGGAAGATTCCCTGGAAGAAGAAATGGCAACCCATTCTAGTATTCTTGCTTGGAAAAATCCCATGGACAGGGGAGCCTGGCAGGCTACAATCCAAGAGGTCACAAAAGAGTGATACAACTAAGCGATAGAGCATGCACCCACATGGGCAATAATAATAAAATAACTGACCTCTGTTAGGTGCTGATGATGTAACAGTACTAGAACAAAAGCCTTTTATATTTCATTTAAACTTTGCATGAAGCTAGTTCTCTAGACAGGACCTGTTTGCTGATCACTGGATAGTTGGGAAGGAAGAAGGGAAGAAAGCAGCGTCACAGACTGGTCAGGTAGGTGCAAGAAAACCTTCAAGGAAAGAATCATCTTTTTTTCACCGATTCAGAAAGAAAGTTGTAGAGGTCAAGAAACCTGCCTAAAGTGGCAAAACTGGTAACCAGTAGGAATGTAATTTATCTGCAAAGCTGTCTGGGGCCTGATCTAAGCTCTTTTTACCAAATATCCCTCCTTCCCACGTTACATGTATTTTAGCACATCCTTAGGAAATGGGCAGCTTTGTATGGAATTTAACCATGAAAATATCATATATCAAAACCCTAGCAGTGATTCATACGTTAAGCAAACACTTTTAAGTGACTTTGAAATTATAAAATATATTGACTGGCATTATATTATTTAAGAATAGTAAAGAGACCATTTGTACATCACTAATTCTGTATAATGCCTTCTTGTTACTAAAGTCAGGGAAAAAACCACAGAGCACAGATACCTAAGGGGTAGAGTTAGGAAAACACTTTTTTCTTTTCCATGTTTTTCCCATTCTCAGTTTGCATAAATAAATCAGCACAGAGCCATATGGGGGGAAATTTTTGCAACACCCCTATTTTGGGGAAAAAAAAAAAAAAGTACATGTATATAAAGTGAAGTGAAGTCGCTCAGTCATGTCCAGTTCTTTGCAACCCCATGGACTGTAGCCTACCAGGCTCCTCAGTTCATGGAATTTTTCAGGCAGGAGTACTGGAGTGGGCTGCCATTTCCTTCTCCAAGGGAATCTTCCCAACCCAGGGATCGAACCTGGGTCTCCCACATTGCAGGCAGACGCTTTACCAGCTAAGCCACCAGGGAAGTCCATTATATGTATATAACTAAACTGTTTATTTCCCACTTTTTCCCTTAAAAAAGGAATTCAGGATTATAAATACGTTATTTTAAAAAGTGATAGATACAGTTACTATCTGGTGTGTCTTACTGAATAGAGAAGTACAGGGACAGAGAAACAAAGCTAGGGTGCAGTCAAGGAATAAGCACTAAGGCAGAAAGAAAGAGAGGCCAGGAGGGAGGAAGGATTTACAGGAGGACAGAGGAGCCCCACCGGACAGGTGGGTAGGTGGAAAGGATATGTTTAATCTGACCCTTTGATTCTGGCTTCCTTGCCTATTGTACAGTCCCTGGGGCCCTCCTCCTACCCAAGGCTGTACTATGACCGGGCTAGATCTCTTGGAGGTCTCCTGGAGAGTGGGTCCTGCTCTGTTCATTATTGCAACTCTATTGAAATAGCTCCCTTAGCCTTCAGTCTCTATTAAACCTCTCTCACCTACCTTCTACTCTCACCCCTTAACTTTTCTGAACCTATCCCTTTGCTGGTGATATTCTTGTCTTTACAATTTTTAATCCAAAGCTTCAATGTCCTATTCAAAGCCTTTCCTGTCTACCTCTCATTTCACCCAAGCCATTTGAATTCTCTCTTCCTTGTTTTCACATAAGCCCCTCTATCCCTCTTGTAGGCCCTAACCACATTGTTGTATAATTGTTGATAGATTTGTCCACTCTACTAATAAATTCTAAGCCCCAGGTGAGGACACAGATGATACTTGTATCTTACATTTTTTCCTCTTGAGAACCAACCTCATCACAAAACTGGTGCTCCAGAAATTCTTATTGAGTATAAAGGAACTAAGAGTTGGGTCCAAGCCAGGGGGTGGGGAGAAAAAGCAAAGGATGGCCCTTGTTAGGGTGGCTGCTCTTCCCTAACTCTTTCCCTTTGTCCCTCCCTTCCTCTCTAATGTTCCCTGTCAATCTGAGCACTCAGCAACCTAAGGTTCAACTTCAGATTTCTTAGCCAGCTTTCAAGGCTTTACATGGCCCTTATTTGTATCCCTTAGACTCATCTCTAGATATTCTGTTCCTTTAACCTGCATCCTACGCTCTGTCAATCATGAACTCTTTAGATGTCTTAGGATGTGACTTTGCACACTGTCTAGGCCTCCTGACTGTCTGCTTTCTATTTGGAATACTCACACCATTCTCTCCTTCCATCTCTTCACCTTCCAACATCTGTTTAATCTTTAGTATTTCCATTTAGAATCCTCTACCTCTTCAAGACCATCATTCTACTTATTGATGTAGCTGCCATTGGTTTGAGTTTTTTTCTTCCCAACCAAGTTGAGTGATGCATTGGGAAAGACTCCACTCTTCCTAGACCCACAACCCAGCAGAGCCCCAGCATTCCTATTCAGTATTCTAGGATGGCCAGTTGAATGTTGAACCCAAGACTACCTTTCTCACTCTACTCCTATCTTCCACAGCAGGAAGTATTGTGATATCTGGGTCTGCCATCCCTGGAGTATAAGACCATAGAGATCATTTAGAGATTCATGCTCATCTATATTCATTCATTGAACTAACAGCCCAAGGATGCCAGCAAGAGGGTTGGTGCATTTAGAAGAGGGGGAGAAGCCAAAGGACTAAGTCATCTATTTTTAGTAAAATTGTCATTGTGAGTATGGAGAAGGCACTTGTGATCCACTCCAGTACTCTTGCCTAGAAAATCCTATAGATGGAGGAGCCTGGTAGGCTGCAGTCCATGGGGTCACTAAGAGTCAGACACGACTAAACAACTTCACTTTCACTTTTCACTTTCATGCATTGGAGAAGGAAATGGCAACCCACTCCAGTGTTCTTGCCTGGAGAATGCCAGGGACAGGGGAGCCTGGTGGGCTGTCATTTATGGGGCACAGAGTCGGACACGACTGACGCAATTTAGCAGCAGCAGCAGAAGCTAGATGTGTTAAGGATTACTTTTATCTTTTGAGTTTTGTTGAAAGTTCCAAAATGATGGTCTTGAAGAGGTAGAAGATTCTAAATGAAAATACTAAAGATGGAGTACAGACTGGATCAAACTGTACTTAATTTACCCCAGTGCTGCAATGCAGAAGATAAACTATGATAAGAGAAAGACAGGAAATAGACCTAAATGTCATAAGCAGCCACTTCTTAATTATATGATATTTAATTTTGCCTTTTTTTATAGATTTCCCAATTTTTCTACAGTGAGGCATTCTGTTGGGAATTCTCCGGTGGTCCAGTGATTAAGACTCCATACTCTCACTGCTGTGTGTACGGGTTCTATCTCTGGCTGGTGAACTAAAATTCCACAAGCCACGTGGCAGAGAAAAAATTCAGTGTTTACATTAAATAAAACAACCTCACTTAAAATGAGGCATTTTTTAACTTGTTTTGTAATTTCAAAATATAATTATATGTTTGGACAACACAATGTGATTTCAAGTATAAGTTTTGCACATTGAATATAGAGTTGTAGTCATTTTTATCATTGTTGTTAGAGGTCAATGTATATGCTATTTAATTCAATATATAATTATTTTCTCTTCTTCCTACCCATTTGTCATTTGCATTTCCTACTATTATTTTTTTTTATTCAGAGAAAAATTTCTTTGGAAACATGAAGAGGCTTAAAATATATATATATAAAGAATTAGATGATTAGTAGCATATAATGACAATTAGAATTCAAGACTTAAAACATTAGATTTGGCCCTTTGATAGTCTGACTATTTCACCTCCATAACTAGAAACTCGCATAGTTGACTCAAAATGTGGGATACTGTGATAGCACTAGACCGTGAGCAGATGCCCAGGGGTCTTGGCTGAAGTAGAGATTAATAGCACTGGAAAGAATGGCTGCCTTATATGTTCTACCACCTTTAATTTCTTCCCATTGTAGAATACAGCTGAATGAGTAGTCTCTAATAGATCTCCTATATTTTAGAAAGGTGAGACTAATTTGAACCTCAGAAGAGGTGGGGAAAAAAGACCATATATGAGAGAAATAACCACCAGTGATAATATACCATGTGTTTATCAGTTTAAAGCTAGAAATTGCCCATTGATGGATATAAATGGGGAATTAACAAGAGGAAAATGTGGTGGAAAACAGCCCTTCGGAGAATCTACCACTACACTAGCCAGTGGATTCCCTACTAAGTGTGTTTGCATGTCTTCTCATCTGATCCACAAAAATCAGTGAGGTAGATGTCAGTATTCCATTGACAGAGTAGAAAATAATTACTCATATATAAATTAAGATATTTCTCTTCACCTACTATGCAATCCATTCTTTAAAGGCAGATTATATGCTGATGTATACTTAGAACTAGTAGGAGCCAGCATGTGATAAAATCTTAGTAAATATTTGTTCATTGATTAAATGGTTGAATAAGTGATGTTTTGATGGCTTGTTAGCCTTTTCAAGCTTTTTATTGTTCTCGAGAATATCTATATTTATGTATGTTCCTCTGGAAATTAGCTTTATCTCAAAATGTAAAAATCACATTTACATATTTTTTTAATTGAGGTGAAACTTACATAACATAAAACTAACAGTTTTGCAGTGAAGAGTCCAGTGACATTTAGTACACTCAGGTTATACAACCATCACTTTGATCTAGTTCTAAAATATTTTCAACCCCCTGAAAGGAAACTCTATTCCCATTAAGAAACTGCTCTCTTTTCTGCCTCTAGCGCCAACTTACATTCTTGCTCTGAGTTTACCTATTCTAGATACTAATGAAATAATATGTAATCTTTTATGTCAGACTTCTTTCACTTAGCATAATGTTTTTGAATTTCATACACATTGTCAGTTCAGTTCAGTGGGTCAGTCGTGTCCAATTCTTTGCGACCCCATGAATCACAGCACGCCCGGCCTCCCTGTCCATCACCAACTCCCAGAGGTCACTCAGATTCACGTCCATCGAGTTGGTGATGCCATCCAGCCATCTCATCCTCGGTCGTCCCCTTCTCCTCCTGCCCTTAATCTCTCCCAGCATCAAAGTCTTTCCAATGAGTCAACTGTTCACATGAGGTGGCCAAAGTACTGGAGTTTCAGCTTTAGCATCATTCCTTCCAAAGAAATCCCAGGGTTGATCTCCTTGCAGTCCAAGGGACTCTCAGGAGTCTTCTCCAACACCACAGTTCAAAAACATATCATTCCGCAATACTTAAATCTTTATAGCTGAATAAATTCCTATTGCATGTATATGCTACAATTGGTCAGTTCACCCGTTGATGGACATTTGGGCCTTTTTAACCTCTGCCTCTTAGGAACAGTGCTGGTGTGAATGTGTCTGTGCATATATTTGTTTGGGTATCTGTTTTCAATTGTTTTGAATATATTCCTAGATGTAGAATTATTGGATTATTTGGTAAACCTATATTCAACTTCTTAAGGGATATTGCAAGGCCTGAACCACTTTCCTTTCCTTCAGTAATGCATGAGAATTCTGATTTTTCTACATCCGTGGCAACATATACTATTTTTCTTCTTTTTAAATAGCTATCCTAGACAGTGTGATCTTGATTTGCATTTCTCTAGTGACTAAAGATAATGAGCTATGTTTTTATGCTTGTTGGCCATTTTCTTGAGATTTTACAGGATAGGAAAGCAATTAATAAAACTCAAAATAATCTACTTTCTCTTTAATGACATTTAGAGATATCTCAGGAATTGATACTGCTACAGATACGTTGCTTAATTCAGAATCTTGGAATAAAATCTGGACAATTTCTTCTCCTGAATTCACAGCATCCAAGCTAAAAGCAAGTCCTGTTACATATAATTCCAAAGTGTCGAGTAATTACACTTCTCTGCATTTCCTCTAACCTAATCCAGGCCAATGTAATCTATTTCTTATCTAGAGTATTATTTCACATTCCATTATTTGTCTCATTTAATCTGTGTTTCACAAAGTAGTCAAAATTTTAATCATAAATTAGATCATTATGGTGAGACCTGCTTAGAACCCACTACTTTTCCTTTATTGCATTATAGGAAAACATAAGAGCTCTACATCACAGCTTATGAGAACCCACAACATCTGTAGTTCCAACCATGAATAAAACTAGTCTTTTTCATAGACATTGCCTTGCATCATGTCCAAACTTCTATTAATTTCTAGAATACTTCTTAGAGCATTTTCAAATGCTGTTATATTGGCCTGGAAAACAATACCCAAATATCACATGGATAGATTCTTATGTCTCTCAAATATTGCCTTCTTAGATAAGCTGTTGCTGGCCATGCCATCTAATGCATGTTACTCTCTATTGAAGTAGGATGTTCATCACCTTAAGAGTGATCTTTCTCCTTTCAAGTTGTATTTAAGTATTTCCATACTTATTTATTTTTGGCATTTATGCATAAAATGGTAAAATTCACTTAGGATGAAGATTGCTTCTTTTTTGTTACCATGGTATACCCTCTGCCTAGCACATACTTTCGGAGAAGGCAATGGCAACCTCCTCCAGTACACTTGCCTGGAAAATCCCATGGGTGGAGGAGCCTGGTAGGCTGCAGTTCATGAGGTCACTAAGAGTCGGACATGGCTGAATGACTTCACTTTCACTTTTCACTTTCATGTCTTGGAGAAGGAAATGGCAACCCACTCCAGGGTTCTTGCCTGGAGAATCAATCCCAGGGATGAGGGAACCTGGTGGGCTGCCATCTATGGGGTCATACAGAGTTGGACACGACTGAAACAACTTAGTAGAAGCAGCAACAAATACTTTGCTTATGTTTTTTTTTAATGAATGTGTACATATGTTTTTCATAATTACAGACAGTTAAATCAGTACCATGTAGAAATGCCCGTATTTTCTTAACAGCAAATTATTGAGAAAATAGCAATTTTAAAATGTCATCAGTAAGCTGTAGTACTATATTCTGAGTGCTATGTTTCTTCAGAAGATTACAAGCCTCCTGTTAACTTGTCAATAACCAAATAATGCTCTTTGAAACCCATAAGTTATATCAAGGGGCAATGATTTGCCTAGTAGATAGGAGGAAAAGGCAATAGAACAAGATTGAGCAGAGAATCAAAGTACATTCTCTCTTACTGTGGTCTTTTCACAGCCTTTGTCTTGCCATTCAAGAGTCAGTACTTTATTTCCACCTCAGTATCTGGTGAGCAGGCTCTATACCTGTTGACATGGAAATCATCGATAGTGCTGTGGAAGAAGCATAATTAAATTGTGTTAAAATAATTCAGTCCCTTTCTGGCTAATAGAGAAGAAATAGTCTGGGCTCCTTCATGGATCCCTGAAATGCCTGTAATAGTAATGCTGCTCCATTACAAGGAGAAAATCAAATTTATACAAAGAGAACTCAGAGTTTCTTTATATTGGACTGGATATTTGAGCTAGTTGAAATATATATTTTTTGTCTGTACATAGTTGATCATTAATGTCCATTTATGATTATTATAAACTCAGGAGTCTTGTTCTACTGTTCCCTTTTATGATAATAAGTTCATGAAAGGAAGAATATAAAAATTTTATTTACTAGATTAAACTTACTAAGTTGTCAAGTAGACTACTCAATCCATACTTCAACAAACAATAAAATGATTGCTTCCTTTACTAAGTATTTAAAGTTCATTGTTTCAATTGATGATCTAAAACATTGCTCTGTGACATACAACTTACATTAGAATCATGAAATTTTCAGTTCTAAATGAATATTGTAGCATAGATGTCATCAGTGCAGTACATGAAGTCCCGGAAGGGATCTATGGACTTGACTCAGTTTCCTTACATCAATTAAATATAAATGTAGAAGGCTAGAATCCTGTTACCATAATGAATTTTTGATTGTTAGTTTCATCAATGATTAGTTTTTTCTTTTTTTAAGTGCATGATTATATATCTGCAAATAGAATTTTCTTATACCTCTGTCATTTCTTGAATATGGTGATATCAGACATTTTTGCTTCTTTCCTGGATATGTTCTACTGCTCTGGATAAAATAAAATACTGGCTTCGAGCTAAAAATTAACATTATAATGTGTTAATATATCCATCAATGTGTATTTCTTGAGTGTTCTGTAAATAAGGACGAGTGTTTAGTTCTATCAATGGCTTTTTTAAAAACATCTATTGAGATAATCATGATTCTTGAAATATTTTAATGATGGATATATAAACATGTACTTAGATAAACTGAGGCATATTAAAAACTAAGAATTTGAGTAAAAATTAATTCTAGTAAGGCAATATCTAATCTAGCAAACAGAAAGGGGTTCTGAGAAGTTGTATTTTATTATAATATTTTTTTAAAAGCCTTATGAGCAGAAGAGAGGGGGAATATAGGCAACAGGTCAGTTAATGAAAAGTCACTTACTTTAGAACATGGCAGGGATGTCAGCTCAGTTCAGGTCAATTGCTCGGTCATGTCCGATTCTTTGCAACCCCATGGACTGCAGCATGCCAGGTTTCCCTGTTTATCACAAACTCCCAGAGCCTGCCCAAACTCATCTGTCTACCAAGTTGGTGATGCCACCCAACCATCTTATCCTCTGTCATTCCCTTCTCCTCCTGCCTTTAATCTTTCCCAGCATCAGGGTCTTTTCAAAAGAGTCAGTTCTTCCAATTAGGTGACCAAAGTATTGGAGTTTCAGCTTCAGCATTGGTCCTTCCAAAGAGTATCCAGAACTGATTTTCTTTAATATTGACTGGTTTGATAACCTTGCAGTTGAAGGGACTCTCAGGAGTCTTCTCCAACACCACAGTTCAAAAGCATCAGTTGTTCGGTGCTCAGCTTTCTTTATAGTTCAACACTCACATCCATACATACATGGCTACTGGGGTCTATAAGGCTGATAAATTAATGTTGATTAAGCAATTCCTGACAGACTGGTTTAAACAATTTCTGGGAGAGCTAAAACTGTAGTAAAATCTAATTTTGGTGATATGGGGATTGACAACTTTCACTTTGGGCTTCTTTTGTTTTTAATAACTGTATAATATCAGTATCAATGGATTTCTTAATGTTGGATTGGTGATACTTTTGGAGTAAATTCTATATAGTGATGGCATATCATTTTCTTCACAAAGCATTAGAGTGGTTCACCCTTTCATTTTGGAGAAGGAAATGCAACCCACTTCACTACTCTTGCCTGGAGAATCCTTGGACAGAGGAGGCCTGGCAGGCTATAGTCCTTGGGGTCACAGAGTCGAACATGACTGAGCGACTCACACACACACACACACACCGTTGGGTATGTTTGCACTGATATTTTAAAGAAACACAACTTTCTTTGTTGTACCATCTTTATAAGATTTCATGTTGATGTTATATTAGCTTCATAAAATGAATTAAAGATTTTTTTTTTTTCATTTTCAATGTTTGGACAACAAAGCACTGAAACTCGCCAGTGTATGGAGGGTTGGTAGAATTCCTCTGAGAAAGCATCTGGACCTGGTGCTTTGTTTGCAAAGTGGTTCCTTAGTAACATGCTCTATTTCTACTATGAAAATTGGTCTGTTGAAGCTTTCTACCTCTCATGGGGTCATTTTTTAATAATAATCTTTTTGCATAGAAAATTATGTGTTTTTCCCAGGTTTCACTTTTTTCTCTCTGCTTTATTGTTGCTTTCATTTGTTTAATTATGCATAAATTATTCTCAAGATTTAAAAAAAATGTTTTCACTTTCAGTAATTTCCTCTATTAGGTTATATGTGTCATTTCCACCCCCCACCCCCATATTCTTGGGTCAGATTTGCTACTGACTTGTCTTTATCATGATAACAGGACTTTTAAAATTAGGTGACTGTTTTTCTATTCTTTTTTTCATTAATCTTTTACCTTTACTTCCCTTCATGTGCACTTTGGCACCCCACTCCAGTACTCTTGCCTGGAAAATCCCATGGATGGAGGAGCCTCGTGGGCTACAGTCCATGGGTTCGTAAGAGTCGGAGACGACTGAGCGACTTCACTTTCACTTTTCACTTGCATGCATTGGAGAAGGAAATGGCAACCCACTCCAGTGTTCTTACCTGGAGAATCCCAGGGATGGCGGAGCCTCGTGGGCTGCTGTCTATGGGGCCGTACAGAGTCGGACACGACTGAAGCGACTTAGTAGTAGTAGTAGTAGTTTTTCTGTG
>SJYC01092920.1:0-18321 GCA_006408675.1 Madoqua kirkii | reverse complement strand
CTGTTAAGGACAAATCATTTTCTTAATCTATTTCACTAATAGAAATTATTTATAAGCACATCATTAATTATTTACCTTTTCCTGGTATTATGTTTGCATTAATAATTTAAAAATATATAATTATCTATTAAATCATCTAAATATGATTTAACTTCATTTATTTTTTGTTACACAAATAGCAATTTGGTCATTAACTATAGTCACATGAAGAAAGGTATTCCACTATAACAAGTTTGGTTGGGTATTTAGAAATAATGGGGACAATAGCTTGCATATTTATTTTTATTTTACTCAGTATTAGTAGGTATAACTAAGAATATTCTCAAGATATATTCTCAAGAAAGTTTCTAGAATCTCAGATCTGTTCATCTTTTGTCTGTCAGTTACTATATATATATACCCTTGGGGTATCTGGCAAGTAGAGACAAAGTTTTTTTCTTGTAGTTGCCAATTAACTCAATGCCCTCAGAGCCAAATGACTTTCTCTATACAGCAGGGAAGGGCTGATTTTTCATCCTGGGCATCACCAAACAGCTTCACTGAAAACTTAAAGGAGATTTGCTCCTGAATAAAATGTGTACCACAGCAGCTTTGTCCTGCCTCAGTTATGATATCTGAGGTATAGTATCATCACAAGTACATCTAGAGTTTTACAGCCTTGGAGTTATAACCAGAAAATAAAAAATGTTTTGGCAGGATCATTGTCCAAATATCTTGGTCTAAAAGAAATATTCCTGTTGGGAAGCCTGTTTAAATATATATATATATATCTTAACAGGCCTTTAAGAAAGATTCAATGTTTAGGCTACTGGGAAAGAAGGCCAGGTTATCAGTGGATTCTTTTTTTTAATAGAAAAATACTTTATATATTATTTGGGCTTCCCTGCTGGCTCAGACTGTAGAGAATGTGCCTGCAGTGCAGGAGACCTGGGTTCTCTTCCTGGTTGGGGAAGATCCCCTGGAGAAGGGATTGGCTACCAACTGCAGTATTCTTGCCTGAAGAATTCCATGGACAGAAGGGCCTGGCAGGCTACAGTCCATGGGGTTGCAAAGAGTCGGACACAACTGAGCAACTAATACGTTCAGTTCACTTTTTTATATATTATGTGACTATGAGACAAATAAAGGCAAAAGTAACATGCACTCTGTAAGCAGAATCACCAGGGTAAAAACATCTTTGAACTTCAATCTCCAGTTATCACTGTCTACTCTTATGTACTACTATGGACTAAGTTGAGTTTTCTCAAAATTTATATGTTGATGTCCTAATCACTAGCACCTCAAATGTAACTGTTTTAGGGATAGGATCTTTAAAGGGCTGATTCAGTTACAAGGAATTCCGATGATATGCCCTATTCCAATGTCACCGGTGTCCTTATGAGAGATTAGGGCACAGACACACACAGGACCATGTTCAAACATGTGGAGAAGATGGTCACCTACAAGCCAAAGAAAAAGGCTTCAAAAGAAACTGACCTCGCTGATAGCTTGATTTCTTTTTTTCTAACTTCTAGTCCCTTGAATTGCGAGAGAACATGTGAGCACATTTCTCTTGCTTAAGCCACCCATGTCTGTAGCACTCTGTTACAGCACTCCCACCAAAATAGTACACAGACCTTAACCTGTGTAAGGTTAAGGAGGAGGTCTGTGTAACAAATTCCTGTTTGTATTCTGGGTACACAGTTCCAGTTGTTTGGATCCAGAGCCCTCTCACTTGAAGCAAGAATTGGAGACCACTTTTTCTCTTTGTTTATAGAATAATAATAGCAAAGGAAATTCTGGGTTCAAACGTTTATTGCTTACTGCTTTGGCTTTGTGCAACCATATCATTTTTTAATACTTAGTTTAAGGAAGACAGCTTATGTAAATAACCTTCTTGAATGCTTATTAAGAGAGTCTTTCCACAGCCTTTCCTGACAGCCTGGATACCACTGGGTATTCAAGTTAATCTGAAGGTTATACCTCCCTGTAGATTTCTAAAGAGAACATTAACATGGTCCCAAACTAGGAATCTTAGTAAAAAAGCCTGCTATTTTCTTCTTGGCCAAATCTTGGCATGCTATAAGAAGGCTATATCTATACCATTTTCTGTATTTATATCTAAATGAGTTGCCTAAATGAGATTATGGATTACTTCAAAGCCATGAAGCCCCACTTTGTCAATTTGATGATTGTTCTGGGATAATCTTGACCCCACTACCTTACAGTTTTTGAGCCTGTAATTAAACATGCTAAATATGCAGAGCTGTTTACTGATTTACAGCTATGTAATTTTCAGGTTTAAAATGTGGGGGAAAAAATTAACTGCTTCCGTAGCAAAATAACCCAAGAGGACCCTTGAGGACAATGGGAGCTACTGTGCATAGAAAAGAGGGCTCATGCCAACATGTATATCTTTTTAATTTGAGGATTATGTTGGAAATGAAACATAATCTCCAAGGTGAACAAGTGCTTTTGCTAGAGTACTTAACCCTAAATATGAAGCTAGCATAAATTACTTGATTGTTATTAACTGCTGTTTAACTTCCCTGCACTTTTAACACTTATTATAATGGAAAATATCACTTAAAAAAAATCTTGTTCAAGGGTGATTAAAATGTCCTTTTATATTTAATGTTTCAAAATCATGTGCATGGAGTACCCACCAACATATCAATTATTTAGGCATTAAAAATGTGGGTGCAAAATCATCATAGTAGGAATTAGGACTCACTCCAACTGTGCTAAGGGAAGTTGCCTAAACTGCAACAGTGAGCTATAGAAAGGACATTAAATTGTTTCAAACAAAAAGAATTTTCATAACAAGTCCCTAAGCTAGATGGTGTTGACCTTAAATATATGACTAGTTATTTCTCCAACAGAAGATAGGTTTATTCAAGATCAGCCAAGAATTGGTTTTTGGAATCTGCAACCAAGTTGAGCCGTGTGTAAATTCCCTCATAGTAAGGAGAAGAGAACTCTTTTAAAGAGGCTGAAAGGAAGTTGGAGGTGGGGGGGAGCAGAAAAGGGTCTTCTGGGAAAATTTAGAGTTCAAAGTGTGTAGTGGCTTTCCATGGACTTACTGTGACCGCCTCTTATGGATGAGCTCTTGTCAGGCGAGAAGCCTTTCTTCTTCCTCTTGGACTCTTCCATTGTTGCAAGGCAGGGCAGCTCCCCCTTTTGGCTTCCCAACTCTGTTTTAAATTGTGGTTTCTGTTAGTTATAATGTTCACAATGGAAATACAGAATATTCACCAACAGCAAATGCATTCACAGAGCACCACAGTATATGGGAAATTGTTTCTGTTGTTTAAGTGGAAAGTTATGTTAGGAATTCTTATTCAATTTTTTAAATAATTAATAATTGAATGCTATTTAGTGTGACTGGGCAAAATTCTTCATTACAAGGTAACTTAACCTGAAATGTCTTAAAAGAATTAAATGTTTCAGCTTTGTAAAAAGTAAAATCTAGATACAACTCTTTAGAACAGAAGAATGAGAAGGCAGAAAACTCTCAAGTCTCTGGATGTGTTAGTGCTTAGATAATACCAGAAATATTATGAAGTGTCTTTTGACTGAAAAATGTTTTATTTAAAAATCTAAAATTGCTATGGACATCTCCAAGACTACTGAGATTTTCTAGAAAAAAAAATATAATGCCTGGATGAATGTAACTATTCAATTTATCTCTATAAACAATGAAACATTTTCAAATATTCAATTCTAACTTATCAATGTCCTCTAGGGCACTGAGGTAAGAAACAATGGTATCAACTCAAACACTGCTTTTTAAGTATCTTTTTTTCTAAATTTATTTTCACTGTTAGCTTATCACTAGTACAGTAATGGAATAATTAGGCAGCCATTAAATGTCACCATTAGAAAAATTGCATCCAAAATCTTCTACACCTCCATTAAACCCCCAAGTGGAAAAAATCTAGAGAAAGTCTGGGATGTAAATAAACACAATAAACTGGTGACAAAAGTCCTCCAGAGAACAATACCGTGCTTAAGGTACAAGGATGTGATGATTTGTTTTTCACTGGATTTCATTTATATCTTTTGGATTTTGCTCTGTAGAATTTATTGTAGTTGCTTAGTCACTAAGTCATGTTAGACTCTTTGTGACCCCATGGACTGCAGCCCTACAGGCTCCTATGTCCATGGGATTTCCTGGGCAAGAATACTGTAGTGGGTAGGCATTCCCTTCTCCAGGGGATATTCCTGACCCAGGAATTGAATCTGTGTCTCCTGCATTGGCTGGCAGGTCTTTACCATCTGAGTCACTAGGGAATCACCATGGAATTGAATGCCTACTTTTAAATGTTAATCTACTTTTATAAAGGAAAAAAAAGCCAAAAATTAATATTTTAACATGACTTTCCCACTTTATATAAATGTGCAGGTATATATATATATACATATACACACACACACATATATATAATGTATAAATATTTACTTATGTACATGGATTTTATTACATTATATGTAGGATAGAATGCCTGGTAATAGAAGAATGATTGGAGTTGAGCAAATTGATATTCCTACTTGATCACACTGTTTCCATTACTTGCTACCACATATATTAAGGTTGTTATTCTCAGTGCATTCTATAATTTAATCCTTATGACAGTTTAAGAACAAACAGTGTTTTGTTTCATTTTAAAGTTAAGGAAAGTAAGGCTTAGAGAGATTAGATAATTTAAAGCCTGGTTTCCTTACCATTTCTCTCTCTTTTCTTGCAAGCATATGGAAGCAGTGTTTTAGTTGGTAATCAGAATATATTTTTATTTAAAAAAAAAAAACCCACTGGATATTAAGTAGGCATGCGCTCCTCAGTTTTCCGCTTTCTATACCACTCCTTCTTATGTGTGTCTGCTTGATTCACACACGCTTTGTGCTACCTGACTTGCAGGCTGCTGTTACTATCTGTTTCTAATTACTCTAAAAATGTGGCAGATAATTAAATGATCTCAAAAAGTAAAAGCTTCTAGTCTATACGTGGCATATGAGGATAATAAGTTTAAGTTTCCCTTGTTTGCTTGAAATAATAGTACTTCTCAGTTCAGTTCAGTCGCTCAGTCGTGTCCGACTCTGCGACCCCATGAGTTGCAGCACGCCAGGCCTCCCTGTCTATCACCAACTGGAGTTCAGTACTTCTAGACAATGTTAATATGTAGGTGAAATTGGGGACTATAATTCCCTTCTCGCAGGACTTGAATTTGAGATGGGCCATCCTACTCAAGTTCTGAAGCTATTCATGTATTCTCTCACCCACTGTTACGGTGACACACAGCTGGTTTGTTCTTACAATTTGGACTTGAATTTGAAGTCTTCCTAGGTTTTATACTACCCTTAAAATGATCCTTTCAAAGGTAAATGCCTCTGTGCATATATACCAATGAAGTTTATGTTACTGCATTTGAGCGTAACATAGGTGCTTATAGATGCTTACAGTACCATCAGCACGTGATACTCATTTCACACTTGAGGCATGGAGTCTTAGATGTTCACTGTGAGCTGGAACTAGTTTGGAGGATCAGGGAAAACAGTGGGGGGTTTTGTTTTGTTTAGGGAAAATGAGAGGGGGTGTGTTTTGTTCTTAAGTTTTCAGTTGCTTTGAGGCTAGAATAAATAGCAAATAAATACCTAGATTTTTGGACAGAAAGGTTAAAGCAGGTATGTTAGCTTTCTAATTATATTTCTGTATAATAAACTAACATCTCACCATTCTGTAGGTCAGAAGTCTGAATGTAGGCTAACTCGATCTTACTCAGGGTTCCTCTAGGCTGCAGTCATGGTGTTGTTTGGAGCTGTGTGAACCTCTGAGGCTCACAAATCCCTTGCATCCTCACTGATTATTAACGGAATTCATTTCCTTCCAGTGGTATCTGTGAGTTGTAGGTACTGGGGATGGCAGATGTGGAGTTTCTTTCTAGACTACAAAGTTAAGGATGTTATCAATATAATGTTTGCAAATAAAGTGCTGATGTCCGTAATTCTATCTACAAGTTAGTAGATGAGGGCTGATACTGCTCGTTGTTCTCAATTTCTAGAGGCAGCCTGCCTTTCTGTGCTCAGTGAGACTCTCTAAACATGCCATACATAAGTGCATCCTTTCCAGTTTAGAAACTCTGAGTTCTCCCTTCGGAGAAGGGCAGTAGATTTACAGGGCACGCACACCCCAGGGCAGGAATTTTGGACTCTTACAATTCTGCCTAACTGAAGGAGAATTAAGTAGAAACTTTCCATAAGAACCTTGATAAATACTTTTACTCCTATTCTCAAGTTACTTTTTTCCAGGAATAAAATGGAATATGGTGCTTGACTTTGATTGCTACATGAGACTCATGCACACTAATCTGAGAATCACTGTCATGTATACCAGCTGCTTTTCTATCTTAATAAAATATACCATTTTTAAGGAGGCCATTTTATAAAATAAAAATTTTGCCATATCCAGGATGTCCAGTGAATATAACCATTTTTCTTTTCATTTTAAATCAGTATTTAAGATTGATTAGACTTGACATACAGAATTTCCTTATATGGCAATATACATCCCACAAAGATTTAAAGTTATATATTTCATCAAAGTTAGTTACACTTTGAATAACCACTATTGATTTTTGATTATTATCAATATTTATACTGCTATAAACAATGTTTATGGCACTGTAATGATAAGTTCTTAGTGTTACCTACTTGTAGGGCCTGCAATTATGTTGCTATAAATGTAATTTACAGTTACAGTAATTCATTTCATCTCAAATCCATAAAGCAGTGATTTTTTTTTACACAAAAAAACTGGTGACTAGTGTAATATTTTAAAAAATCATTTCTTGAATTGACGAGGATACTAGCTCTAGATTTTTTTACCCTCTTCAGACCTGGTTATCTCAATTTTTTGTGTTTTTGGTGGTACCTATTTTTTCCATTCTGTTTAAGATTTCCTTGGCATTACCTGCTTATAAATAAATAAATAAACCTTGTGGATTTCTTGATACACCCATTATATGAGTTTCCTAAATATTTACCTGATATATATTTGAGATAATATTTCAAGATTTCCCCTTGGCTTATTTGTATGTAATTATCAACTTTTCATTTGGCATTTAAAATTTTTTCCTCTTTTTGACTTGCTTCATTTTTAGAGTAGTGGATGCTATTTCCTGAGAATAATTCATCTACAAGTTAAAGTCCCTCCCTCAGTTTATAGGAACCATCCCGTGCTGAATCAAATTCATAGCATGATTTTGATAAAACAGACATTTGCACAACATGAATAAAACCTGCAGTTCTCCTCTGTTTTAAATGATAACAACCTAGCTGGGCATACTGTCCTCTTATGGAATACTTTGTTTTCTTTCTCCCACTCCATTCCACCCACTCCACAAAGACTTCAGTTCAGTTCAGTCGCTCAGTCGTGTCCGACTCAGCAACCCTATGAATTTTGCAGCACGCCAGGCCTCCCTGTCCATCACCAAGTCCTGGAGTTCACTCAGACTCACGTCCATTGAGTCAGTGATGCCATCCAGCCATCTTATCCTCTGTTGTCCCCTTCTTCTCCTGCCCCCAATCCCTCCCAGCATCAGAGTCTTTTCCAATGAGGCAGCGCTTCGCATGAGGTGGCCAAAGTACTGGAGTTTCAGCTTCAGCATCGTTCCTTCCAAAGAAATCTCAGGGCTGATCTCCTTCAGATGGACTAATTGGATCTCCTTGCAATCCAAGAGACTCTCAAGAGTCTTCTCCAACACCACAGTTACCTGGAAAATAAAATGCAGTCCCTGAATTGATACTCCCCAAAAGCTGTTTGAAATATTTTACACTGCAATATGCGTACATAACTATAGGAAAAGACTCACTTCCCCAAAATAAAAACAAACAATATATGTATATATATATGTGTGTGTGTGTGTATCTTAAACCAATATATCCCAATAACATCCCAATTATCTTAATTTTGAGATTTTTTTTAAATTGGATTGGCCAAAAAGTTTGTTTAGGTTTTCACATAAGGATGAACTTTTTCTCAAGTCAATAGATACCAAAATAATGAGATCTTAAAATAAGGATATGCTTCAAATTATATATGCATAAATGTACTAGATTATTTCTTCATTAGGTGATCACCCTGAGCAATGATTTTTCTCATTAAAGGTATAGGTTTATCATGGAATTAGATTTCAGAGAACTTTTTAACTTTTTTCTTTTTAAACAGTTTTAGATCATTAACAACAATGGAGAGGTTAGTCAGGAAAGAACTATAACTAATAAACTGGCATAAAAATCACATTTTGCTTTGGATTTATTTTAAGATTCTAGTTTGTTAAAATATTGTGCAAAAGAAGCAAGAGAGGAGAGTTGAATGAAAGTAGCCCAGAATCAAGTCAAATCTCAGCATAAAATGTGTCAACATGAGTGAAATGCACATACAAGGAAAATATTAATATACATAATTGCCAAGAAGAGTTTCCAGGAGTTATGGCAAAATGCAGTAAAGATTTCAGTTAAAGAAAATTAAAGTTTATCTTGAGTAGTGACCCCCAAAAATCTTGCTAGCAAGATTGAGGGATGTAATAAACAAGTTAAACAAAATGAATGTTTACAAGAAATAGCAAAGAAAGAAGGGAAGTTAAGTGCCTGAAACTGTCTGTTACTCCAAATTTATGTAGTGAGAGTTTATTCATTTCAAACAAGGGGATTCATACTCTATTTAATAAGATATCACATGACATTCCTTTCCATTTACAGTATCTTCCTAAAGGTGAAAACAGCAGGAAAATAAAATTACTTCATTTACCGGAATTACAGCTTCTTTTGTATAAAACTTTAATCATTTTATATATGACAACCTTATGCTTAATGTTTTTAGAACACTCGTCATAAAACATTATTTAGCCAAAGCATACTCTCCCACTGAGCACATCGCTGCTTTCAATGGCTGTGCTAATCTAGTTTGAATATATGCAGCATTTAATCTTAATTATGATGCTGAAGTCTATAAAATGTTAATTATTCATTTCACATGCTCCCTCCACTTTATTGTAACTCCTAATTTGCTTAACAAAATGTGGCTTTTAATTAGAAGTGTGGAACCATTGGAGCAAGGTGGTGTTTAGAGTGTGTTGTGTGTGTATATGTTGTATGTGCTGCTATTGCTTTAGAAATACATGTCCACAGGAGTAGTGTTGGAATAAGAGAAGTAAAATATTTTAAATTCAAATAGCAAATTAGTAGTTTTAATTTTCCTTCTTACTTAGTTGTTTCCTGATTTCCTGTAGTCCAAAAGGGAAAATGGAAAGACACAACTGGTTATCATTTTAATAGTGGACAGTAGCTGGACTGTAGTTAATGTCTATATCTCTTTAAATACTAGCTGAAATCAAGCACAAGTGCACACACACAAAGACATGTGCGAAGAAAATCAGGTAATCAGGTCATATTTGCCTACATAATACAGAATAGTCAACTGAAATTTTTTATTCAATTAGTAATAGTTGTATTTCTGTTAAACTTTTGAGATATGATAGATCATACAACATAAAATATTGTTAAAAGAAACTTGGAAGAGATTTAAAGTTTAAATCCTTAATATCTTTCAACATTTTCCTGATTTATTATTTGTGGATTCTAATATCACTTATGTAATAATTGTCCTGTACTTTTCAGATAATTTAGTTTTTAAAATGTACATTTTAAAATTTTAAATTATTTATAAAAACACTAACTAATTAAAAGAAAATTTTTCTGGTACTTCTAAACAGTATATTTAAAAAATTCACTTCAGAAATCAAAATTATATGTCTATTTCAACTTAAATCATTTTGAATTAAGAAAATATTAGCAGGCACAAATAAATAACAAGTGGGAGATAGAATTCAATCAGTTACCACTGTTAATATTAATCAGTTAATTGGGAAAATCATGGCCAAATAGCAATGCAGTAGCAACTTTAAATTTAAAAGTTTGAATTTTTTATCTTCCAAATAATTCTAAGTTTGTGTTTCATTTTTCTCCTTTAAGAATAATACTTACATTGACAAACAGCCATTTTCATCATTATATAATGTATATTTATCTGAACTGAATAATATTTTAAGAGATAATGGACATTTTGATTAAAAATTTTGAATAGCTATCTAAGTATAGGTGAAGAGACAAAGATAGCTCAAAGTTATATTCAGGGATAGTCAACCCCAGCTAGTGGTCATTCACCTTATAACACATTTCATAGAGATAACACTAATTAATATTTCTAGAAAGTGTCCATACCACAGATTTTCTGTCATTCATGCAGTTGAAGGAGAGAACAACCTTATTTTCTAAGTCATCTCAACAGCTTCCTTGGTGGCTCAGCTGTTTAAGAATCTGCCTGTAATGCTGGAGACTTGAGTTCAGTTCCTGGGTTGGGAAGATCCACTGGAAAAGGGCATGGCTACCCAAATGACAGGGTGTTTAAATCAAATTTAAGACAGGGCATTTAAATGTTCTCTTTTAACACAACTATATTCAGAAGATTTCTCTCTTGGTCTTAATTCTATAACTGTTTCAAAAATTAAAAGATACCACTCATATTCACCTTCCTGGCTTTGTTGCACATAGGAGTCAGCCTCATTTGTACTAGACATCTTTGGAGTCTTATCCCAAAGGCCTTCTCTATGAGATCTGTAGTCCCGCATGCAAGATGGATTCCAGCAGCCCTATTTTCACTACTGAGTTGGCCAAAAGTTCATTTTCATAACGTCATATGATAAACTCAAATGGACTTTTTGGCCAACTGAATACATGATCCTTCTCCCTGAAAAGACTTTACTGGACTAGAAAAGGAAATCTGGCCCAGGCTGGACCATTCATATTTGTTCTTACAGAGTTGGAATTGGACTAGGATAAGCGGGTCAAGCTCTAATACTTCCATGACCAGAAGGCATGCTATTTGCAAGTGTGGGATGAATTTTTGCCACAAAAGTACATGAAGAAAGCAGAGGAAGGATCAAGTGAAGATCACGCATCGTAAAGGAGTCTGGGTGCCATGGTGCTGAAGGGCAAATGCATTCTAAGTTTTCATCTCTCCCTTTCTTAAGGTAAGGGTATGTTTTTTCCCCTCTAATTCCATAAGCCAGTTTTATATTGCTTAACCAATTCCCCAGTCTTTGCACGGGTGCCAGTTGATTTCTCTGACTTGAATCTTAAAGACAAACAATTAAGACACTCATCCTTTTGCACCCTATGCCCCTTCCCAAAATTTTTAGATGGATAAAAATACTTGGACATATGTTTTATTATGTTGAAAACATATTAAGTCTTCTTTGATATTTTACCAACAAATTCAATAAATATTATCCCCATCATATATTTGAAAATGTCTTTCAATTTGGTAGATTATTGAAATATTTTCTTTCCAGTTAGTCACCGAGTCCACCATTGGACTTGTTACTTCCAAAAATAAGCATATCACCTGTACAGCATGTCTATTTTTGCCCAGTGTGATGTCTATGTCTCTAAATTTATCTTAAAACAACAAGCCCCTGTAAAGTAATGGGATGTGATACACCACACAAGCCCACCAAGTAGATATTATTAAGCAATCCTAGGGCTCCTGGGAACTTCCCAGGTGGCACTAGTGGTAAAGAATCTGCCTGCCAACTCAGGAGACATAAGAGACTCGGGTTCAATCCCTGAGTTGAAAAGGTCCACTGGAGGAGGGCACGAAAACCCACTACATTATTCTTGCCTGGAGAACCCCGTGGACAGAGGAGCCTGGCGGGCTATAGTCCATAGTGTTGTAATGAGTCTGAAACAATTGAAATAACTCCTCAAGAACGTACACACATGCTCCTAGACCAAGCAATATTGAAGTATGAGTTCTGGGACATCTCCTAATCAACATTTCACCAATAGTAACTCTTATGGAACAACAGACTGGTTCCAAATAGGAAAAGGAGTATGTCAAGGCTGTATATTGTCACTCTGCTTATTTAACTTATATGCAGAGTACATCATGAGAAATGCTGGGCTGGACGAAGCACAAGCTGGAATCAAGATTGCCAGGAGAAATATCAATAACCTCAGATATGCAGATGACACCACCCTTAATGGCAGAAAGGGAAGAAGAACTAAAGAGCCTCTTGATGAAAGTGAAAGAGGAGAGTGGAAAAGTTGGCTTAAAGCTCAACATTCAGAAAATGAAGATCATGGCAACTGGTCCCATCACTTCATAGCAAATAGATGGGAAGACAGTGGAAACAATGATTTTATTTTTGGGGGGCTCCAAAATCACTGCAGATGGTGATGCAGCCATGAAATTAAAAGACGCTTATTCCTTGGAAGGAAAGTAATGACCAACCTAGACAGCATATTAAAAAGCAGAGACATTACTTTGCCAGCAAAAGTCCATCTAGTCAAGGCTATGGTTTTTCCAGTAGTCATGTATGGATGTGAGAGTCGGACTGAGAAGAAAGCTGAGTTCCAAAGAATTGATGCTTTTGAACAGTGGTGTTGGAGAAGACTCTTGAGAGTCCCTTGGACTGCAAGGAGATCCAACCAATCCATCCTAAAGGATATCAGTCCTGGGTGTTCATTGGAGGGACTGATGTTGAAGCTGAAACTCCAATACTTTGGCCACCTGATGCGAAGAGCTGCCTCATTGGAAAAGACTCTGATGCTGGGAGGGATTGGGGGCAGGAGAAGAGGATGACAGAGGATGAGATGGTTGGATGGTATCACCGACTCGATAGACTTGGATTTGGGTGAACTCTGAGAGTTGGTGATGGACAGAGAAGCCTGGCTTGCTGAGGTTCATGCTGTCTCAGAGTCGGACACAAGTGAGCAACTGAACTGAACTGATCATTTCAGGTGAACAGAGAAGGTATATTTAACTTTCTTATTCTAATTGGAGTATAGAGACATATTGACCATCAGAAAGATGTTCCAGAACCTTTTTCTGGGTAAAAGCCTAATTAAGATGATATTGCCTCATTCCAGTCAAGACAGTCAATCAGTTGCAGTAAGCTAGTTAACAGTGAACAGAGTACCTAGTTAGTTAACCATTAACAGTTATGAAGTAACTAGTGTGTAAGAAACACTAGGCTTAGGCACGGTAGAGGTGATATTAAAAAATAAAACCTCGTTCAAGGACTTTTAGGGGAAACTGAACAAGCACAAGTGGGACATGGTTAAATATTAGTTTTCTAACATCATTCAGTTCTGTTCAGTTCAGCTCAGTCGCTCAGTTGTGTCCGACTCTTTGCGACCCCATGAATTGCAGCACGCCAGGCTTCCCTGTCCATCACCAACTCCCGGAGTTCACTCAGACTCATGTCCATTGAGTCAGTGATGCCATCCAGCCATCTCATCCTCTGTCATCCTCTTCTCCTCCTGCCCTCAACCCCTCCCAGTGTTAAATGATAGCAAATCCTGCTGCATGTGAGAACATTGATGAAACTTGAAACAGGCTGGTCACAAAGAGGAGGAATCCAAGATGGTCCAGCATACAGAAATAGAGAGTAGAATGGTGGTTCCAGGGGATATGGGCAGGGGGAATGTGTATACGGTTCATAAGTTTATGCAAGAGGTTTTGGAGATCTGATGAACAGCATAGTACCCACAGAGAAAACACACACACACACACACACACACACACACACACACACACACACACACACAGAAAACGTCTTGAAAGCTGTCTATGGTCAATGGAATTCTCCAGGCCAGAATACTAGAGTGGGTAGCCTTTCCCTTCTTCAGGGGATCTTCCCAACCCAGGTCTGCCGCACTGCAGGCAGATTCTTTACCAGATGAGCCCCAAGGGAAAAATGCCTTAAATCTGCACAAATTCAACTAGGAGCCTGTAACAAACTTATCTGCCCATCTGTGCAAGGAAACGTGCCTATGTCCATGAACGAACTGAACACAGCAGAGAGCTGCTCATTATTGCTCTGTTGAGACAAGAGGGAGTCGACCGGTGTGTGTTCACATCATCCCTGTTCCGGGTGTCAGCTGGTGACAGCCCCGCGCCTCGGTGGCAGCCGCGGTGGCGGGGTCTGAGCGCTGCCCGAGCAGCCGCCTGCAAGCGCTGCCTGGAGCGCTGGGTCTTCCCGAGGCACCTCCTCTCCTCAGTGGGTCTCTGGCAGCTATTCAAATGCAAGCTAACTGTTAGGACTGGCTTTGCAAAACAGCTCTAAGCAAGGACTCCCACTGAATCGTAAAATGGAAATTCTGCTCTCAGGAAACCTTCGGAATTAGGTTTTATTTCTGACACCTCAGATAACAATAGAAAAAATTTGTCTTCATACATTCAAAGTGCTTCACATATATTATTTACACTTCTGCATCCATGAGGAGTTGGGGGGAAAAAAAAGAAAGAAAGAAAGAAAAAATGAGAAGATCTAAAGCATAGAAATGCTCAGGGATTCTCCGAAGCTGTATTGCTAACAACAATAATTTCCACTACAGTTGCTACCCCTGCCACTAACACTGCTAGCTCCTGCAAAACTTACTATGTTACATGCCAAGGACAGTGCAGAACACCTCAGACGGCCTTTCCCTTGATTTTTACGGCATCCCTGGAGGGGCTCCATCACCCCATTTTGTGGTGAGGAGAGTAACGCTCAGAGAGGTAAATGATTGTACCTGATCGTACGTGCTGCAAAGAGGTAAATGGGTTTATTTGATGCTGAAGCCCACATTTTGAACTATTACATCACCACCCTTCAAGATTTTGCAGAAGGTGTTTCCATACAGTCATTCTGTTATTATGCTTCTATATATTTATGTATTATACTCAGAATTACTGTACATTTTTTATTCTCACATAGCATGCATACAGCTAGCTCTTCAGCAATCCTTTTATACTATTTCAAATGTCAAAGACATATCCCAGTGCTTCCCTTACTGTGACATGATCTACAGAGAAATACAAATGTGTATGTTTGTTTCTGGCATGTCTTCCTCTTTAGAATGTAAGGTCGATTAGAACAGGAACTTTCTGTTTGAGTCAGTATGCTAGACTCCAAGCCTAAAATAGTGTTTACATTCAATAGTATATACAAGTATACATACACTGAATGAATAACTCATAATCCAGACCCCAAATATCAGGACTATCTCTACTATTATAGATGGAAGTTATAATTACTTTTTATATGCACACATCATCAACTTATTAGAAATATTCTTACTTGAGCTATTTAACCAGATTCTATAAGGATCACACTATGATGCAGGATGCACGCAGTTGTTGGAAACTGTTGAAAAGAATAAACAGTTCTTTAAGTAAAGAACATATGAACTAGGAGAATATTCAAGAAGCAACATGATGGGGCAGAGAAAAATCAAGCTTTGAAATTCCTCAAAATGAAGTTGAAGTCCTATCTCTGTCACATAACGTAAATGTACCATTATGTATACAAATGGGAAATAATTAAGATTACATATAGGAATTACCATGAGGATGGCATGAGTTAAAACAGTCTGACTTTTCAAACATAGTTTTCCTGACTTCCTCTAAAACTATGGCAAAACAGCAAAGCATTCTATTTCAAACAATTGCAAATCTCTCTACCAAGTCATCTGCGGCAACAAAACAGAAAGGAGAAAGAAGAAAGATGCTGCAAGGCCCTCAAAGACCTGGAGGTCAACTGAGAAAACATCAGACAGACATGGCATCCTGGGTGATACCTCAACAGAATGGCAAAGCCGAGAGACGAAAGAAGAGGCATGAAAAGCGGCGCGGAAAAGAAAGTGGACAGCGTGGCTTTAGAACTCAGAACTGCGTGGGGGGCAAACTTCAGAAGCAGCTTAGTGTGATGGCAAGATAGTGAATAGAACTAAATTCAGACTAAAAAGCTAGAGCTTTTCATTTCAAAGAGAGGGACAGAAGGGATAGACTGGCTTATGTTTCAGGAAAGCACCAAAGAACTTCACAATCCTTGGGAATTCCCCAGGGTGTAAAAGTTCAATAAAAGAAAATTGGATTAAAGTACTCAGCACTAAGTGAACATCTCAAGATTAGTTAGGTAGTCCGCTTCCCTCTCCTCTTAGATCTTTGGACTGGACACAGTGAAAAAATCAGAAACAAAACTATATAGGACTTAAGGAGACAGAAAAGTTTATGGAGTGAAGGCTGTGTGAAAACCTCATGATGAGATTATAAACAGAGTTTGAGGGAATACCCCCTCCTCATTCCTGAAAGATAATATTTGAGGTGATGAGCATATAGAACATGGTAGATGGAGATAAAATTAAGGAAAGTTATTCTCTTTTGTGCTTTCTTTCCAGGATTGTACAATTTTGTTTTTCTAGGTTTATGCAACTTACAAAGAAAACAAATGCAAGTGGAGGTTTTGTTATTATCCAAGAGATTTGAATACATAGAAAAGTCAGTTTGGAGAATGTCCCTCAACATCATTAGCCATTTTTTATTTATGTTTCTTGAAAGCTGGAGTTTTATTTAACAGCTTCATAAATATTGTCAAGATATTTAAGGCACAAGAGAGTTAATCTTTCTTACAATGTTTGGACTTTGAGTTAAAAGTCTTTAGGCAGAGAAGATATATTACATGTGGATTATTCTTAGAAGGTCCTAAATGAAACACTATGTTCCATAATCATGTTTTCCATAAACTCTAAGGTACATAATTTTTATAAAAAATCAAACAGGACTTCCCTGGTATTACAGTGATAGGAAATCCACATGCCAATGCAGGGAATGTAGATATGATCCTTGGTTCTGGAAGATTCCACATGATGCAGAGCAACCAAGTGCGTGTACCACAACTGCTGAGCATGCACTCCAGAGCTCATGAGCCCCAACTACTGAGCATATGTGCTGCAACTACTGAAGCCCCTGTGCCTACAGCCTGTGCTCTACAACAAGAAAAGCTACCGTGATGAGAGGCCCAAGTACCGCAATGAAAAGTAGCCCCACTTGCTGCAGCTAGAAAGCCCATGAATGAAGTCCCTGTAACTGTTTTTAGTGATCTGCATATATTGAAATATTTAATTTGTAAGCAATCCTGTAAGGTAAGAACTATTGTACCCACTTTACAGAGGCAGAAATTGAGGTAAGAGAGGTTGTATCAACTTCAACTGGTAAACTGCAGAGATTAGGTTCAATCAGAGATTTGAGCTATAGATATTATGTGCTTAAGTATAAACTATATTGCCATGTGTATCTTATTTAGTTCAGTAGAAAGTAGCAGAGGAGATGTCTGTCTGCTGTTGACAGGACAATAAAATCTTTAAATGGGGATATACATAGTATCCAGGGCTTCCCAGGTAGCTCAGTGGTAAAGAATTTGCCTGCCAGTGGAAGAGATGCAGGGGATGTGAATTCAATTCCCAGGTCAGAAAAACCCCTGGAGAAGGAAATGGCAACTCACTCCAGTATTTTTGCCTAGAAAATTCCATGGACAGAAGAGCCTGGCAGGCTATACAGTCCATGGGATAGCAAAGAGTTTGACGTGGCTGAGCATCAGTATGGTATATACCATCTTCATAATGGGGTATGACATTTACTGTCTCTCCTCTCAGATGCATCTTTTTCCCCATTTCTGGGATTTTTTTTTTTTACCAAACAGCAACGATATTCATAACCATTCTTTGTCACGTATTCTAATCCAATTCTTTATTTATTTTGATACAAGTGGATGACAACCTATGAAAGACTTAATCTATGAATCAATGGATGTAGGGATCCAAGGAGACTGGAAGTGAGACTGGAGAATTAGATCAAGCAGTAGTACCATGATGGCAAATGGGGTCTGAAGGCATTGAGAGAATGTTTGGGAGACACAGAACTAAGCATAGAAACTGAATGAAGGCAGGAGAGGAGAACAGCAGAAAGTACAGGCTCTGAGAGTGCCCTAGGTTGAAATCTCAGGTGACTTTTTGACAAATCACTAATTTCTGTTAAGCTTCTACTTTCTTCATTCTGTAAAGTGGCAACAATCATGGCAGGACTCTTACGGTGTAGTACCATAGACCGTAGCCATAATTAACATTATATATTAGAAATGAGATAAGGGATAAAGAATTATACTTGATTAAAAAAAGATTTAATAAATCAATAAAATTGTATCCTGTAAGAAATTGAAGGCCACCTGAGAAGTTGATATAACCCTCCAAATCAAAGAAATACAGATGTTAATTACATTTAAGAACAAAACTGCTTCGTAATTAATTCAAGTATGCCTGGCAAATAAATTATAAAAGTGAAACATCATAATAGTTAAACTATTACAAATCTTTATGTAACCTTAAGTCAATGTAGATTTTTTTTGAGGGGATGGTGAGGAAATATAAGAGCATCTATTTGGAAAATAACATCTGCCTATATAC
>SJYC01092918.1:0-35225 GCA_006408675.1 Madoqua kirkii | reverse complement strand
TGGCTGGATGGCATCACTGACTCAATGGACATGAATCTGAGTGAACTCCAGGAGTTGGTGATGGACAGGGAGGCCTGTTGTGCTGCAATTCATGGGGTCGGAAAGAGTCGGACACAACTGAGCGACTGGACTGAACTGAAAGATTGATATCTGATTGTATTTAATTTCCCACTTTGATCATCTTTTTCAAAATTATTTTAGCTAATACTCAATGTATTTTAGTCTTAAGGCTTTTTCAGTGATATTTTGTAGAAGGCTGTATAGAGGTCTTTTTTCATATCTCTTGCAAATTCTTTTCTTAGATGTCTGAAGTTTTATGATACTATTATAAAAGTTTTTAAAACTATATTTTTAGAGCATTTTTAGGCTGAAAGCAAAGTTGAAGAGAAGGTACAGATTTCCCATATACCCTGTGACCCCACACATGCATAGCTTCCCACATCACCAATATCTACCACCAGATTTTTTTGAATAGATGAGCCTACATTGACAGTATAATTTTATGGTCCACTCTTGGTATTGTACAGTCTATGGATTTAGACAAATGTGTAATGGTATATATCCATCATTATGGTATCTTACATACATTCTCCTTTGCATACTTGAATGCATTTACTAGTAATTGTTAGATTCCTTTAGACGTTTGTGCACATAATCATTTCATCAGAGAATAATGACAGTTATTTTTTTAAGTGTTATTTTTTCTTGATTTCTCATTGTAGTTTTATTCAGTGGGTAACACTAGTAAAATGCTGAATAGAAGTGATGTATGTGGTATATTTAAAATAATTTTTGGATAACATGTATTAATACATATATATACACATACATCTTGATTATGATGTTTTCCTCCAAAGCAGCCTTTAGTTTTCATCTGGAAAGCCTTTAGAGTAAAGGCAACTAGATTTTAAGACAGTTTAGTCTGTGTTTGTCTTTTGAGGACTCAACTATTTCCAGTTCGCACATGTTTCTTTCTTGATCTTAGCCCTCAGGGCTCCCTACTGAAAGCTGAGGAGCAAAGAGTTTAGCAGATTTTCTCCTTCACGGAGTTTCCTCAACTCCAGCTTTTATGATCTCAAGAAAAGTGAGACTACCAAAAGCACTGTTGCTCTTCTCTCCCTCTTAGACGCAGCTTTCCCATTGTATTCTTAATCTCTTTCCCAGTGAATTAGAAATTCGCAAATAGCTTGAGGGGAAAATAATGCAAGATTCTACAGTCTTTTATTTCTCTTGAACCTTGGCCCCTCAAGACATAGCCTCCTTGGTAAGCGTGAAGTACAGTTTTTGTCCCTGTATCCCTGTGAGGTCACAAAAAGCTCTAAACTGCTGCATTTGTCCTGGTCCCTCATCCTGAACAAATTAAGGCTCAGTAAACAGGTTGATTCAAAATAATGAAACTAGGCTCATTTCAGGGCTTTTTTTTTTTTTTTTTTGGAAACTCCCTAAGTCCTGGCTGCTTTGGATGTTCTCAGGATGTTCTCAATAGCTACACCAACTGTTTTGTTTTGTTTTGTTTATTTGTTTTTGTTGGGGCTTCCAAGAGTGTTCTAAGTTGGAAGGTTTGGCGATGCAAGCTCCGTTTTCCTAAATGTGTGCGCACACACACATATACACACATATGTGTGTGTGCATGCTAAGTTGCTTTGCTGCTGCTGCTGCTGCTGCTGCTAAGTCGCTTCAGTCATGTCCGACTCTGTGCGACCCCATCGATGGCAGCCTACCAACCTCTGCCCCTGGGATTCTCCAGGCAAGAACACTGGAGTGGGTTGCCATTTCCTTCTCCAGTGTATGAAAGTGAAAAGTGAAAGTGAAGTCGCTTAGTCGTGTCCGACTCTTCACGACCCCATGGCCTGCAGCCTTCCAGGCTCCTCCATCCATGGGATTTTCCAGGCAAGAGTACTGGAGTGGGGTGCGATGCTTAGGCATGTCCAATTCTCTGTGACCCTGTCGACTGTAGCCTACCAGGCTCCTCTATCCATGGAATTCTCTAGGCAAGAACGATGGGGTGGATTGTCATGCCCTCTTCCAGGGATCTCCCTAACTCAAGGATCGAACCCGGATCTCCATTAGAGGCAGATTCTTTACTACTAGCACCACCTATAATATATAAATGTCTATTATCATTGAGATCTTTCATTTTCCCCAATATTTTTCTATGAAATATTAAAAAACATATCAAAGTTGAAAAAATTTACAGTGAATTTGCACACTCACCTCCAAAATTTTACCGTTAAGTTTTAAGGCTATTATTATTATTATTTTTTTAATAAACCACATATCTACCTATGTGTTCATCTCTCTCTTCATCTATTAATTCACTGTATTTCTGGTGAATTTCAAACTAAATTTCAGACATTAGTAGACTTATTAGGAGACAAGTATATTTAACTTGTTCATGTGGCAGATCATTAGACTCCACGATTTGTGTATAGTCTTTACCTTTTAAATTAAAATTTACATACAATAGAACAGGTATTGGTTGACTCTTATATATAGATGCACTGAGTTTTGCCAGGTATCAATAAACCAAGCAATCCACACTTCTATCAAGACAACAGAATCTTAGCATCAGCCTATGGAGTTTCTTTATCCACACTTCTATCAGACAACAGAATCTTAGCATCAGCCTATGGAGTTTCTTTATCCACACTTCTATCAGACAACAGAATCTTAGCATCAGCCTATGGAGTTTCTTTATGTCCCAACTCTGTCAGCTCCTGTCCACACCCTCCA
Source organism: Madoqua kirkii (assembly GCA_006408675.1). Taxonomy (NCBI): domain Eukaryota; kingdom Metazoa; phylum Chordata; class Mammalia; order Artiodactyla; family Bovidae; genus Madoqua; species Madoqua kirkii. The sequence goes on along the minus strand of SJYC01092918.1, from coordinate 32,492 downwards.
AGAAAAATATTGTTCTGGTTTATTTTTCCAACATAAAACAATTTTTCTTCTTATGGAATTTCATGTAAGTTAAAGCATACATTATGTACTCATACTGGAAATGTTGTTATCACTTGACATTTTCATTATATAGAGTATATATTTACCATATATATACACAAGCTATTGGGTTTATTAATATTAACAGTTCTTTTACTTTTCTTGCTGAATAGTATTTCACCATAGGATAGCTTCCCTGATGGCTCAGATGATAAAGAATCTGCCTGAAATGTGGGAGACCTGGGTTTGATCCCTGGGTTGGGAAGATCCCCTAAAGGAGGGCATGGCAACCCATTTCAGTATTCTTGCCCAGAGAACCCCCACGGACAGAGGAGCTGTTGGGCTACAGTCCATGGGGTCACAAAGAGTAAGACATGACTGAGCAACAAATCACAGCAAAGAAATATACAATAGATTTAGAAGTTGACGTGTACCAGGATGTTTATAATGTTTGGCTATTATAAATAAACTTATTATGGAAATTATTATACAATTTATTTGCGGACATGCTTTTAAAATTTTTCTGGGGTAAAAAACTGTCAGTATCATTTTAGATCCCTGTTAATAAGAAGTGAGGCTTGGGTCACTTTCCTGTCACTTTGTTGTGAGAATCTTTTCAGTTTTAGTGATTTTGATTGGTATGAAGTTATGTCTTTGTGATTTTGTTTTCCAATACCCTAATTACCAATATTGAGCTATTTTCATGTGTTTATTGACCAGTCATGTATCTTTCTTTGTGAAGAGGCTGTTAAAATGCTTGGCTTATTTTGAGGAGAGGCTGTTTCCTTTTATTTTTGTGTTGTGAATGTTCTGTTTGTATCAGGGATCTATGCCTTGCACATAATTTCTCCAAATTGAAAGTTTACTTTTTAGCTTCATTAATAATGTCTCTTGAGAAGCACAGTTTTTCATTTTTTTAAAATTTTATAGTTTAATTTACATTTCCTAGTATCTGACATATATATAACCTATGTAAAAATCTTTTCCTACTCCCAAGTCATGAAGATTCTTTTCCATGGTTTCCTGTCCCAGCTAGTTTAAGCTTTTGTAATTAAATTGTTGAATTATTTTTGAGAATTGTATAAGCTTGTAGCTCAGTCAGTAAAGAATCTGCCTGCAGTGCAAGAGGCCTGGGTTTGATCTCTGGATTGGGAAGATCTCGTCGAAGAGGAAATGGCATCCCACTCCAGTATCCTTACCTGGAAAGTCTCATGGACAGGGGAGCCTAGTAGGCTGCAGTCCATGGTGTAGCAAAGAGTCAGGCATGACTGCGCAACTAACACTAACTAACTGAAGATAGCCCTTTGCCATATGAATCCTCTGTTTAAAGCAATGAGGAAAAGCACTTTTGTGTTTAAAAAAAAGCCTATTTGTGCAGACTTTCTGAATTTTCTATTTTCTACTAATCTACTCAGCAACATTTATCATGATAATATACTGTATTGATTACTATAGCTAAATTGTTGTTTTTAATGTCTGGTTGGATAAATCTCACATTCTTCCATTTGAAAATTATTTTATATATTACAGTCCTTTCCTGTCATATAAATTTAAGAATTAGCATGTCAAATTTTACAAAATAGGCATTTGAGATCATAATTGGGAGTGTTGTCTTAAATATGGATGAATTTGGGAAAAATCACACCTTAATAATATTGTTTTATAATCCATATGACCTATGTAAAAGGTCATGGTGTAATCTTTCTGTTCATTTAGATCCCTCCTTATTTTCTCTCAGCAGTTCTTTGTAATTTTCATGGAAGATGTCTGTCCATTTAAACTTAACCTAAATGGTACAGATTGTCTGCAAATTATTTTAAAATAATAATTTCTTTTAAAATCATCTCCTGTTGGAATATTAAAATATAATCAATTTTAAAATATATTAATCACAGACTCAGAGTTACTGATTTAAATAATTGTTTTGTTAATTCCTTAGGATTTTCTATATAAACATTTATTTCATCAGCAAATAGAGACAATTCATTTTATTCTTTGTAAGATTTAGAATTTTTATTTCCTTTAATGCATTGCTAGATTTTAGCATCTCAGATCTCTAGCACAGTGTTGCCAGGACTGGTGAGGCTGTAAGCATTCCTGCTCTGTTCCTGATTTCAGGGGCATTAGCTGTAGTTTGGAGAAGGCAGTGGCACCCCACTCCAGTACTCTTGCCTGGAAAATCCCATGGACGGAAGAGCCTTTTGTAGGCTGCAGCCCATGAGGTCGCCAAGAGTCAGACACGACTGAGCAACTTCACTTTGACTTTTCACTTTCATGTATTGGAGAAGGAAATGGCAACCCACTCCAGTGTTCTTGCCTGGAGAATCCCAGGGACGGGGGAGCTGATGGGCTGCCATTGATGGGGTCGCACGGAGTCGGACACGACTGAAGAGACTTAGCAGCAGCAGCAGCTGTAGTTTTGCTTTGTTTTTATTAAGAAATGCTGCCTTTTATTACATTAAGAAAATTTCCTCTTATTACAATTGCCTGAGAGGTGTGTTTTTGGCGTCATTGTTAATCATAGATGGGTATTGAATTTTGTCAAATATTTTATGTATGTACTGATCACATGGTTTTAATGCTTTATTCTGCTAATAGGATAAACTGTGTTAACTTTCAGACTTGAAATCAACTTTATTTTCTGATAAAATCTGCCAGGTCTTGCTGTATTTTCTTAGTATATATTGCTAGATAAGACTTTCTAATAATTTGAAATAACTTCATCTATATACATGAAAAATAGACATATATAATTTTATTACCATCCATGTCTTTCACAGATTTTGATATTAGAATTATGCTGGTATGTATTTTCCAATTCATTTGCCCTTAACCTGTGGTCTTTTTATTGAAATTATATTTGTACTAAATGTGCTTCTCTGTTAGTTCAGCTGGTAAAGAATCTGCCTACAATGCAGGAGACCTCAGTTCGATTCCTGGCTCAGGAAGAATAGGCTTATTGAGTCTTGCTTTTATTTTTTCTTTGACAATCTCTTACTTTTACTAGGAGTGTATACTTCATTAGCATTCTGGGTAATTTTGTCACAGGTGGACTTAAGTTTGCCAGTTTGCTACTTGTCTTTATTTTTCCCCCTCTGATTTTTGATTATTCTTATTTCTCTTTAAATTAAATATGTTCTAACAATTCCATTTTAATTTAATCATTTTTTTGCTATAAATTTTATATTTTGTCTCAAGTGGTTATTTTTGGAATTACAGTACAATTTCTTGATTTTCATAATCAAAATAGAAATAATATTGTATCATTACTTATAAAACAAGAGAATTTTATAGCTTTATAGTCTAATTAACCCCTTTCCTCTTTGTTACAATTGTTACTTATGTAATATCTCTCTATATTAAAAAACTGATGAGGCAATTTAATATTTTATTTTAAAACAATGAGGAAAAAGTATTTTGTATTTGTTCAGGTATTTACTATTTCTGATCCTTTCTTCCTTCCTAAACATCTGTGTATCCTTTCCTTAGTTATTCTTGTACTTCATGTCTTTTGGCATTGAATTTTCATATTTGTTTAAATTGAAAAATATATTTATTATTCTTGAAATTTTTCCTAAATATAGATGTCTAGGTTAACAGATTTTTAAAAATTTACACTTTAAATTTGTTTCACTGTCTTTTGATGTCCACAGTTTCTGATTGTGTGTGTGTGTGTGTTCAGTTACACAGTCATGTCTGACTCTGTGACCCCATGGACTGTAGCCTGCCAGGCTCCTCTGTCCATGGAAATTTCTAGGCAAGAATACTGAAGTGGGTTGCCATTTCCTACTCCAGAGGATAGATAAGTTAGTGAAAATCCAAATATTCTCTTGTAATTAAGGTATTGGTTTTCTCTGGCTCCTTTTAAGAGTTTATCTTCTGATTTTTATGACTCTGATACTATACACTTAAGGCATTTTTTTTTCTTTCCTGTTTGGCATTCACTGAGTTTCTCAAAGCTTTAAACTTATATCTTTCATTAAATTAAAATATTTTTCTACTGTTCTTTTCTGAGATTCCAATTACAAATAATTTAGACTTTTTAATATTTTTCTACAGATGTGAAGCTGTTCTTATTTCTTATAATATTTTTTTCTGTTTTCTTTAAATTAGATAATTTCTATTACCATGTCTACACATTCCTTGACTCTTCTTCTATTATGTCTACTCTACTAGGCTGTTAAGCACATTCAGCAATTTTTAAATTTTTAGAATTTTCCATTTTTTAAACCATTTCAATTTTTCTGCTGAAATGTTGTCATGAATTCACTGCAAACATCTTATTCTTTGCATTTTTGAGTGTAGTAATAATTCCAATATCTAGGTCATCTCAAGGTTTATTTCATATTGTCTTCTGCTTGAAAATTGTTAACATTTTCCTGGTACTTCATATGCCATGTAGTTTTAGATTGTATGTTAGATATATTGGTAGTATTTTGTGTAGATTCTAGATTCAGTTACATTTCTCTGGAAAATATTGATTTTTGTTTTTTGATGTGGTTTTACCAGGTGGTTATTTTTGTTGGACATAAATTGCAAATCATGTCTCTAAGAAAAGCAGCTCAAATTTCAGTTCAGCTAATTTGTTCTTAGGTAGGTTGTTTTCAGTCATGTCCAAGCCTAATGCATGATTACATTTTTCAGAGATCAGCTAAGAATTTTGCAAAGTCTGTGCACAAAATTTTGTTCTTGATTCTCTGAATCTCAATCCTAGGATTCTTTTTCAGATTCTCTGATTGCCACAAATGCTTTTCTCTGGTGTTTATGCCTGAAAATCTCTGTGCTATTATTGGAGTTTCTGCCACCCTGTAATCTACCCTCAGGCTAATCTACCTTCAGGCTAAATATCTCACTGCATGATGATTCTTTCTTCAAGTATCAACTCTCAACTCTTCTCCACATATTGTTTTTTTTCTTTTCATTCTACAAGATCTTCAGCTCATTGCTATTTTAAAAGTTTCCTCAGATTTTATGGTTGTTATATGTAGCAGTGTGAGATCTAGTGGAATAATTTTTGGCTATATCAGTTACGTTTCCCTGGAAAATATTGATTTTTGTTTTTTGGTGTGGTTTTACCAGGTAGTTATTTTTGTTGGACATAAATTGCAAATTATGTCTCTAAGAAAAGCAGCTCAAATTTCAGTTCAGCTAATTTGTTCTTAGGTAGGTTGTTTTCAGTCATGTCCAAGCCTAATGCATGATTACATTTTTCAGAGATCAGCTAAGAATTTTGCAAAGTCTGTGCACAAAATTTTGTTCTTGATTCTCTGAATCTCAATCCTAGGATTCTTTTTCAGATTCTCTGATTGCCACAAATGCTTTTCTCTGGTGTTTATGCCTGAAAATCTCTGTGCTATTATTGGAGTTTCTGCCACCCTGTAATCTACCCTCAGGCTAATCTACCTTCAGGCTAAATATCTCACTGCATGATGATTCTTTCTTCAAGTATCAACTCTCAACTCTTCTCCACATATTGTTTTTTTTCTTTTCATTCTACAAGATCTTCAGCTCATTGCTATTTTAAAAGTTTCCTCAGATTTTATGGTTGTTATATGTAGCAGTGTGAGATCTAGTGGAATAATTTTTGGCTATCCAGAATCAGAATCTCTACCATTAAGCTTTCATATTTTAAATTTATAAGCATGATGTGAGTATATGTATATGTGTGCATCTTCAAGATACTGTTTTGTTTAAAAAAAAAAGGATTTCCCTTTGACCTAAATAAGCCTTTGTTTAAGAAATAAAAATTAATAAGCTTTGGGCTAGATTACTACCTGGAGTTTATATCCATAATAAAACTAATGAATAAATATTTTCTTCTCACTGAGTAGTAATTTTAACTGGATATAAAAAATTATTTTTGTGTCCCTTTTTAAAATGACTAAGTGCTGTTAAGTTAATCATACCTCTGAATGTCAACCAGGCACATTATGCAGAGCACTAATATAAATGTAAGACTGAATTATGTCTAGAAAGCTTTTCCAAGGATCCTTAAGCCTAGTGGAGATGAAAGAAAGAGGCAACAAGATATATAAACACATATTATTTCTCATGCCATTTCACAAAGAAATAGCAAGAGAAATATTTAAATCAAATCCTGGAAAGTGTTGGTCAAGATAATGTCATAATTAAGAAAAGGTTTATACATGATATTTCATTAAAAATGACCCTTGAATTGCGTATATTATTTAACACAGAAATTCAATGATAAATATAGTTCAGAAAGAATAAATATTGACAGAGAAATTTGTGGAATATTCAGATAACAGAAACAAAATATATTTTATCAGAGCTTAAGCTTTTGCATGACAGTAGTAAAGTAGGAGTGTGAAGGTTGAATGTGAAGGTTAGAGCAAAATTTGTAATGGGCTCAAGCTACTGGAAACTTCAAATGTCTATAGATTAAGATCTGTGATTAGGAATATTGATTTCTGTAGAGTTACAAGTGATTGGAGTAGGGAGTTATTAGAAAAGGAAAGAAAAGGTAGGAGGTAGTAGTTACACCAGAGGCAGAGGATGAGCATTTCTACTAGAGCGGTGACTTTGGAAATGAAAAACAGTGAAGGGATGCTCAAGATGTGTAGGTAGTAGATGGAAACTTTCATAACTGATGAGATGGATAGAGAAAAATCTAATAGCTTAAAGAAATAGCTTAGTTTGAAAAAAAAACAGTATGAATTTAGTTTTAACAAATACTTAATATTCAGTGATAGTAAGACACAACAAAAAAAGATGGAAATAAGGAATGGAGCTGTAATGAAAGAACTGAATGTATTGGAGATACACATTTAAAATCGCCTGGTGAGTTCTCTGAAGGTCTGGCGTTTGAGTTTTCAGCTTTCATGACAAGGGGTGCAGGTTCTCTCCCTGGTCAAGGAATTAAGATCCCACCAGCCATACAGTGAAGACAAAAAAAAGGGGGGGGTGTCACCTGACTAATTATAATTAATAATAACTGAAGCTAATATAGGTATATTCTATGCCAGGCACTCTGCCAAGTAATTTTCCCAAGTAACTCCATTTACTCTTCAAAAACATTGATTATATGTATGTACTTTTTTTTTTAACATGCTGTATATGAAGAATCAGAGTTGCAGATGAGCTTCTTTTCTCCAAGGTTAGACAAATAATCAGTGATGGATCTCAGATTTAATCCCAGGAAGTCCAGTTTATTTTATTAACATCTCTTCTCTATTGAATCAGAAATCCAACTTGATGTTACTTACGAGCCTCTGAAATTGTTGAGGGATGTGGAATAAGGAAGAAAATAAAGTGGGTGGACTATACAAAAGATAATTTTGGGGAGGCATTTAGAAAGGATTTGAGGAATGAGAATTAGCAATAAGCAGTAAGAAGAGATTTTACATAATTCAGATCATGATGGCATAAGCTTTCATGAACATTTTTGGGGGGTGAGGTGAGGGGAAAATAGTCCCTGTTCAAGTTTTCATAAGGCTACATATACTAACTAACTCTTTTATCTGCTTCTTCTCCTCTGATCTTCCCTTCATTGCCATTTTCTTCTTTGTGATCTCTTACATGTGTTCCACGTCATAGCATCAGCTATGATGATATTGCTCCTCTCCTACCAGAACTTTCCAGTACCATGTAGAACATAACTGAGGACAGACTCATTTTTAATAAAAGTTTATGGCAATAGTAAATCAGGGTACCTCTCAGAAAATATATTCAACCTGCTGCATAAGCTTAGAGTTATGCCACATTCCCTTATACAACCAGTTATCACCCTTGCTTGTGAACTATATCTTCTTGGCCATATGCATCTCTGAAAAATGCAGTAAAGTCGTCTAGGCACCTCTGTTTCCCTGTGTGCTTAGATACTCAGTAGTGTCTAACTCTTTGTGATCCCATGGACTAAACCCCACCAGTCTGCTCTGCCCATGGAATTCTCCAGGCAAGAATACTGGTGGTGGTGGTAGTGGTTTAGTCACTATGTCATGTCCAAGGGGGTTCCATTTCCTCCTCCAGGGAATCTCCTTGACCCGGGGATGAAACCCACGTCTCTTTTGTCCCCTGCGTTGGCACCACTTGGGAAGCCCCTTGTTTTCCTGTAGCTAGTCTAAGTTGACAGAAAAGTTATGTTGTGTTTTATTGTTTTGGGTTTTTTTTTTTTTCTCTAGATTTTGTTTTCTGTTGCTGATTAATTGTTCACTCAACTGATTGTCTTTCCTTATAGAATTCTTATGCACAGCCCTAGGATTAACTCCCTCAGATAAAGTTTGGAGATTTTCTACTTTTTCTTAATTTGAGGATATAGAGTTTTGCATGAAGAACCAGACACTTGGTTTAGGAGATAAGCTGTAAAAGAAACAGGATACTGTACCTTGTCCCTTTAGTTTCAAATTCCCACACCACGAGAAAGAGAGAAAGACCTGGGATAGACAGATACAGACAAGCAAAATCCCCTATTGGTTTAATAAATTCTGTATAAGACATAGCTATGCCTAAAAATCACTACTCTAGAAGAACCAGTACTGAGTTTGAAAATTCCTTTTTTTCTTTAAGCAAATTCTCCTTCTCACCTATTGTATATGCTTGCTAATATCAGTTATCAGTGGTACTCCTGGAGAAGTGAAAGAAATGATGAATTTGTTTGAAAGAAGAGGTGAAGGAGGAACTAATTACTGAGTCTGGCCATCTTCGAGGCTATATTTGGTTTCTGCCAAAAGGGTTTGCAACTGCTGGCTGTTAAATAGAAACACAGAGCTTCAGGAATTTTTGAAAGGAAGTGCCAGATAATTAATGCCAAGTCCAGGATATTAACTAGGTAGATCTGAAGAACAGAGACCTTTTCTTCTTATAATAGTTATCAAATACAATAGGTGGCATTTTAAATATTTAATAAAATATGAATAATAAATAACACTGTAAATAAAAGGTCAGAAGCTGGCCTAACACTAGGGAACTCTAACACTCAAGGGGACCAAACACTGGAGTATTTATTCTAGGCAACTGCCCTCTGAGGTCTCCAGGGGATGGTCTGACTGACCTGAAAGGTCTTTCTCATTTTTGGTTAATTTGGTTTTATGAAAAATATTCTTCTAAGATGCTTATACTCAGGAAATACCAGGAGGCCCCCAGCCTTCATTAAATGTGAAAAATATTAAATTGTTTAATCTCCAGGGTCATATTTATGTTTATATTACAAACTGAAATACACAGGTCCAAGCTCCGTTGGATCCAGTTCTTTGATTTTATGTTTGTCGGTTGGGTGAAATATTATATTATTCACTGGACTGGCTTCTTTAGTCCCTCTAGTGTTTACTGTTCTAGCCCCAGACTAAAGTAAATCCTAGCTGAAATGAACTCAGCAGAGAGAAGAAGTAAGTAGGATGTATGTAAGGTGGTAGTCAAGGAAGCTAGTAGAAAAGTAAATGACGCTAATGCTGAAGTGAAAAATTAACACATTACCTGTGGATAATTACCAGACAATCCAAATCTGAGAATTGATCCTATAGTCTCGTTTCATACAATGGATGTAGTTTTCCCCTATTTCTTGTTTAGCCCAGTTGCAAGGTATAACAAATACTGGGCTATCAAAGGAACTGTTTTTTTTTTTTGTTTTCTCTCTCCCTCTTTCTGTTGAAACTTTACCTTTGAGCTCTGTTGCCTTATTATATGTGATAAACTATATATAGGTTTTGCTTAACAATTGATTTATTTCTTAAGTGTTGCAGCAAGACACGATGTTGCATTTAAACTTTATAGCAAACAGAATCTTTCCTCCATTGCCCAAACAGTGGAAAATACAGTTTACTTTATGTAAGATGATTGGCAATTAATGCCCAATCAGGAAATTTCTAATGAATTTCTCCCATCCATCTTAAATGGACTTCCCTTGTGGCTTATCTGGTAAACAATCTGCCTGCAGTGTAGGAAACCTGAGTTCGATCTCTGGTTTGGGAAGATCCCCTGCAGAAGGGAAAGGCTACCCACTCCAGTATTCTGGCCTGGAGAATCCCTTGGACTCTGTAGTCCAAGGAGTCACAAGGAGTTAGGCACCACTGAACAACTTTCACATCGTAAACTCAGTTTAATGCCAAATGTATGTCTTCGGCAAACCTCATATACTCTAAACGTTCAGGTTTCATTTCAAGGAAGTTAGGTATACTGAGAGTTGAATAGTATACTTTATACAAATAAAATATAAAATAAGAAAGTTAAAAAATCCACATGTACTTTTCTTTTCCTTGACTTTTATCTATTATTTAATCTGAATTGTATTTTATAGCAAAATGTTTGAGAAATCAGAAGCACAAACAACATATGGAGGACTAAATATTTTGTAGACTTAATGATGTATTAGTATTTTGTTTTGTATGAAATTCTAATCACCAGATATGTTTATCACTGCAGATGGGATATGCAGGCTCCTGATACCTCAGGGGATTACAGAATCCAAACATCTGTAATACAGGGAGAAAAAGAATCCCATTGCAATATACAAAATTTAGAAGAATGAATTAATGAGAAAAATGAATGGAAATAAAAGTTTATTATTAATACTATCTTGTATTTATAATTACCAGAAACTCTATATGCCTTAGAGATCTTGATTCTATCCCTTAAAAATATAATGAGATATTAAAACAGAATCCAGATATATTGAGGAAATTTGCAGAAGTCTTCATTACATTTTCAGTAGAATGCTTTGGAGCTGAGATAAAGACTTGCCATAATTAATGCAGTCCACATCTTAGACTATTTATACAATTGAAACACCTGGTTTATAATTGGATATTTCACTGAATTCAACAAGATATTTTCTAAACATATTAAAACCCTATTAATTGGAAAACATAGAGGGAAGGGTTGTTTTAGTTATATAAATTTGCTGCTTTAACTGAAAGGAGTCAGAGATAATTTATCTAAAATGTATATTGGCTCTAGAACATGCATTGTTATTTAGTTGTTTGGAAAAGTGTATATGCTCCTTTTCTCATGATTTGCCTCTTTTTGATAAAGAGCCAGGGAATAATAAACGTTTGGTTCTGATGACTAATTTGCTGATTCATTCAAGCCATTTTAATTTTTAAAAAGTGTTTTGAGGAGCTCTGCTAGCAAGAGGGATGAGTAGAAAAGAATCTTAGCAGATATATGTGTAAAGAGTGATCACCTCCCAAAACAGACATTGCCTTGTCATAAATTCTGATTATAAGGAAGCACTTTTATATGAAATTTTAAAAGCTTTATGATCTAGTTTAGGAAAATTTTTTGAGTATTGCTTTTGAGATAGTATTTTTATGAGATTAAGGTTTGAGAAGAGGCAAAAAAAGAAAAAAGATTAATCAGTAACATAGTGAACATCGTATTAGTAGCATGGACTACCTGGATTCCAGTATTGAATCTGCCAATTAGTAGCCCTGTGACTTGGAAAATCTATGCTCAGGGACTCAATTTCCACATCTACAGAATGCATATCATAATGTTAGAATTGGCTTTACTGAGTTATTTTGAGGATTAAGAAAGCTTCTTTATACATATAAATGTGTAAATGTATATGTATGCATATGCTTATAAATGTATGTCTAGATTGTTCAGAAGATATAGTGATACAGTAGGCTTCACAGGTGGCACAGTGATAAAGAATCTGAATACCAATGCAGGAGAAGCAAGAGATGGGGGTTTGAGTCCTGGGTCAGAAAGATCCCCTGGAGTAGAAAATGGCAACCCACTCCAGTACTCATGCCCTGAATATGCCATGGACAGAGGAGCCTGATGGGTTACAGTCCATGGGGTTGCAAAGAGTCAGACGCAACTGTGTACACACACAAAGTGGTATAGTAATATCTATATCTGTGTCTATATCTACCTTTCTAACTTTATGTATCTTAAAGCACAGTCTGGTATAGCATAAATGCTGTATAAATTGTATTGATTTTTCAAATTATTTCTCTTCCTTTGGAATTATAGTTTGTATAAAACATAAATAATACTTTTCTATGTTAAATTATATGCTATTATAATATTTGATTATAATTTCTGCTTGTTGGCATTATGTATCATATAATCTTTGTTTATTAGAGATGAAAGGGGGAAATTAGGGGGGTTTTTGTTAGTTATTTTTGGCTGTTCTGGGCCTTCTTTGCTCTGCATGGGCTTCCTGTAGTTGCAGCAAGCAGGGGTCACTGACGATGGCGTGTGGCTTCTCACTGTGGTGCTCTTCTTGCTGCAGGAGCGTGGGCTCTAGAGGTGGGCTTCAGTAGTTGGGCCACATAGGCTTAGTTGTCTTGCAGCATGTGAGATCTTTCTGGATGAGAGAGAGAAACCACGTCCCCTGTATGGGCAGGCAGTTTGCCAACCACTGGAGAAGTCCAAAAAATGAGTTCTTGAATGAGAAGTTTCTCATTCTAAATTGTCAAATAGAGGAACTGTTTAATTTTGCTTTAACCAGCACTAGTCATTTGTTTACTGATGGGCAAACCATGTAATAGGACACCTCCAAATACTGACATTTCCATCAATAGGGTCCAGGAGATAATGTACCTTGACTCCAAAAAAAGCATCTGATTTTGCAATGGTTTATTCTACTACTTCTGTATTCTGACCAACTATAACTTAGCTGAGCTTTGATGAAAATCTTGTGATAATAGAGAACCTTATTCTTTGTTCCACAAAACCTGTCCTATAGTTTTGTTTTTGCAGAGAAACCTGTTTATCCTCAGTAATTGGTTTTAAAAGTAGGTTCATTAAATTTTTTTCTATATCTACTTATGTCCATCCAGGCTTTCCTGGTGGTTCAGATGGTAAAGAGTCTACCTGTAATGCAGGAGACCTGAGTTCGATCCCTGGGTTGGGAAGATCCCCTCAGAAAGGAAATGGCAACCCACTCCAGTATTCTTGCCTGGAGAATTCCATGGACAGAATTCCATTCCATTCCAGGCTACAGTCAATGGGGTTGCAAAGAGTCAGACATGACTGAGTGACTAAGTATAGCACAGTTCAACTGTTCTGTTCTTTACCATTAAAAAAAATACTTTCAGAAGTATTAAATGGCAGGCAGAGATAGCTCTTTAGAAATTTGGCATCATTTAGATTTTTCAAGAAATTTACTTGCCTGAATTGCAATGAAGCATTTACAAATATAATTAGGCACATTTTATTTTATTTTATTCTCCCTTCTTTACACAATAACATCTAATTATTCCTTAAAATGCATGTGCAGTAAAAGAAAAAGAAAATTTTTAATGCCAAAGAAAAGTGGAAAATTTGAAGGAAATCAGAGTCCTATGGTTTCAAAAGATAAAGACCAGGAGACAATCCAAAAAGCAACATTTCTCATCACATGCCAAAAACGGGATAGGGCGGAGTAGCAGGCCTAGGCCCCTCCAGTTGTCCTTTGAGGGTTACTCCTCTGCCCACCAAGGTATGGTGCTGAGTAGACGGGAAACATGGGTCCTACCATGAAAAAATAGGTAAGACCCCAGCCTCTAGACAGAGGCCCTTTTATTTTTTATAATGATTCAGTCAGTCAGTCAGTTCAGTTGCTCAGTCATGTCCGACTCTTTGTGACCCAATGAATCACAGCACACCAGGCCTCCCTGTCCATCACCCACTCCCAGAGTTTACCCAAATGTTATTGATATTTCTCCCAGCAATCTTGATTCCAGCTTGTTCTTATTCCAGCCCAGTGTTTCTCATGAAGTACTCTGCATAGAAGTTAAATAAGCAGTGTGACAGTATACAGCCTTGATGTACTTCCTTTCCTATTTGGAACCAGTCTGTTGTTCCATGTCCACTTATAACTGTTGCTTCCTGACCTGCATATAGGTTTCTCAAGAGGCAGGTCAGGTAGTCTGGTATTTCCATCTCTTTCAGAATTTTCCACAGTTTATTGTGATCCACACAGCCAAAGGCTTTGGCATAGTCAATAAAGCAGAAATAGATGTTTTTTCTGGAACTCTCTTGCTTTTTCAATGATCCAGCAGATGTTGGCAATTTGATCTCTGGTTCCTCTGCCTTTTCTAAAACCAGCTTCAATATCTGGAAGTTCACGGTTCACGTATTGCTAAAGCCTGGCTTGGAGAATTTTGAGCATTACTTTTATAGTGTGTGAGATGAGTGCAACTGTGCAGTAGTTTGAGCATTCTTTGACATTGCCTTTCTTTGGGATTGGAATGAAAACTGATCTTTTCCGGTCCTGTGGCCACTGCTGAGTTTTGCAAATTTGCTGGCATATTGAGTACAGTAATTTCACAGCATCATCTTTCAGGATTTGAAATAGCTCAACTGGAATTCCATCATCTCCACTAGCTTTGTTTATAGTGATGCTTCTTAAGGTCCACTTAACTTCACATTCCAGGATGTCTGGCTCTAGGTGAGTGATCACACTATCATGATTATCTGGGTTGTGAAGAACTTTTTTGTACAGTTCCTCCATGTATTCTTGCCACCTCTTCTTAATGTCTTCTGCTTCTGTTAGATCCAGACCATTTCTGTCCTTTATCAAGCCCATAGGCAAACATGAATGGCAGTCTGATATTTAGGGAAAGCACATGTATAACACATGTATTCATTTCTATGTGGATGTTTCAAATCTTGCAATGTTTTGAGAAACATTTTAAATTAGCACTCTAATTTCTATATATATATAATTTTTTGTTCCATCAGTTAACTTTGCTGAACCATCAGCTTTTCTGATAAATCTAAATCATAGCTTTTTTACATGCTATTTTAAAAACAGGAGCCATGAACAAAGAAAACAAATACTTATAAAAGTAATTTTTGGTATTTGAAAAATTAGAGAAAAAATGGGTCTTATTGTCCTAGCGGAAAATATCTGCAGGACAACTTATCACCCGATATCTAATAAGTACTTTTCAGTCAGTTCAATTCAATTGCTTAGTCGTGTCCAACTGTTTGCAACCCCATGAGCTGCAGCATACCAGCCTCACTGTCCATCACCAGTTCCTGGAGTTCACTCAAACCCATGTCCATCGAGTCGGTGATGCCATCCAACCATCTCATCCTCTGTTGTCCCCTTCTCCTCCTGCCCTC
Source organism: Madoqua kirkii (assembly GCA_006408675.1). Lineage (NCBI taxonomy): Eukaryota > Metazoa > Chordata > Mammalia > Artiodactyla > Bovidae > Madoqua > Madoqua kirkii. The sequence continues at coordinate 17,435 of SJYC01092918.1, read as the reverse complement.
AACCTTTCCCAGCATCAGGGTCTTTTCAAATGAGTCAGTTCTTCACATCAGGTGGCCAGAGTATTAAAGTTTCAGCTTCAACATCAGTCAGATGTAGTTAAATTTGAAAGTAGGATTTTACTTTTTCATAATGTGTACACAAAATGTTATATATGTAATATATATATACTTGACCACAAGCACCATTCTTTCTCCAAATAAATTTCATTCCTATTGCATACATGAACTTATGCTACCTTTTATCATTGGAAAGGTTACTACTAACTGGCTGATAATCATGGCAACTTCTGAGTTAATGTGTAGACTGGAGATCATTGGCTGGTGTGAATCAGGTTTTTTAAGTCACCCTAAAAATAGCTGATGGATATAGACTTTTGAAATTCTCATTGGTCTAAGTTTTATAGGTGGGTTGCAAAGTGTGTTTAAAATTGATATATGTGCCAATTATTATGTAAATAGCTCAATCTTAGACTTAGTTAAAAAAAATTAAAAGTTAAAAAAAAAACACATCATCATTGTAAGAAAATCATACCTGACAGATTTTTCAACTTAATGATAATGTCACAGATATTTTCTTGTATCAAAGCCAGCACATCATTTATTCCTGCTTTCTAGTGTTATGAATGGCATTTAGCTTAAAAAGTTTTCTGTCTTTTCTAGCATTCCCAAATGATTTAACTTTCTAATTTTGCAATGAGAGTTGCAGTCATGACAGGAAATGTTTTGTCCTTCAGAGACAGATTTCTGCAAACACTAAGGTCACACTAGGATTTTCATCAGCAGTCACTAAAATATGCTGTCCCATTTCAGATACATTTTCCCATAATCTCTAAGTTAAGTGAAATAACATAAATTGAAGATAGGGTTCATTTAAATTGTGCCTTGTACCTGGTAGTTGGTGATGAGCTATTGCATTAAAAGCAGTTTCAACAAGAAAGGATTCAGCACTGTACATGGGTACATTCTTCAATCTACATTCTCTTCACTTTGTATTTTCACAGGTTGTAAGAACAGTGTAAGATATTGTAGCAGACATATTACTCAGACACTTTTTAAAATCCTGATTTATGAATCACATCCCCTACTAAAATTTTAACTACCTCTGGTGTTCAAAGCTTGACTCAGAACCAGATAACACATATATGACATAAGCTATTATTTACCTGGGTTGAAGGAACATTTTTATCAATGAACCATGAAACTTATTATGGCAAAGTGCTGTGCTAAGAACTGATTACGTGGAATTCATGTGGTAATAAAATTGACCCTTTGGTACCTTAAGACATCACTGTTCTTCTAAGCAAGCTCTTGTTTCATGTTTCTACAGCAGAGGATGAAGATCATGGGTCTCTGTTTTTCATGCTTTAGCAGGAGTAATGATTCTTCAAAATTTTGTCAAATATAAAAATAATATCTTATTTCTTCATAAAAAGCAAGTTCATTCTTGTACTTATGTCTAAATATTTCTGTGTCATAAAACTGAGGGCTCGTAAATGGCTCGTAAAGTTGCTAAGGGACTAAGAAAGCATTGCAAGTGTTTACCTTGGGTACATTTATTATGAGAACTAAAGCCAGTAACACATCTCTCAATTTCCAGTCAATCCTACCTGAAGACTTACGGCAGTGCTTCTTGGTTCCCAAGAGGACAGTGGGACAATACCACTGTTTTGTGTTATGTAGGATTTCAGCTTTAAATACTTACACAACCTCTCAGGATATTGGATTTGAGCCTAGGTGGATGTTTAAGGCCTCCTTTACATCTTTAGTGTGACGTTAAACTAGAGGGGCCTAAGAAGAAAGGCAGCAATATCTGATATATGAACTTAAAATTCATCATTTCCACAGTTTAAATTATTTGAACTCTCCATGCCTTAGCTCTTAAAGAGATGGGGATAACAGCCACCTGACCTGACTTCTGAGAAAACTATATGCAGGTCAAGAAGCAACAGTTAGAACTGGACATGGAACAACAGACTGTTTCCAAATTGGGAAAGGAGTATGTCAAGGCTGTATACTGCACCCTGTGTCACCCTGCTTATTTAACATATATGCAGAGTACATCAGGAGAAATACTGGACTGGATGAAGCACAACTGGAATCAAGATTGCCAGGAGAAATATTAATAACCCCAGATATGCAGATGACACCACCCTTATGGCAGAAAGCAAAGAACTAAAGAGCCTCTTGATGAAAGTGAAAGAGAAGAGTGAAAAGTTGGCTTAAAACTCAACATTCAGAAAACTAAGATCATGGCATCCCGTCCTATCACTTCATAGCAAATAGATGGGGAAACAATGGAAGCAGTGAAAGACTTTATTTTTGAAACAATGAAAGACTTCATTTTGGGAGGCTCCAAAATCACTGAAGATGGTAACTGCAGCCATGAAATTAAGACATTTGCTCCTTGGAAGAAAAATTATGACCAAGTTATGTCTATTCTGCTATGCTTAGTCACTTAGTCGTGTCTGATTCTTTGTGACCCCACATCGACTGTAGCCTGCCAGGCTTCTCTGTCCATGGGGATTCTTCAGGCAAGAATGCTGGAGTGGATTACCATGCCTCCTCCAGGGGATCTTCCCAACCCAGGGATTGAACTGCATCACAAGCAGATTCTTTACCATCTGAGCCACCAAGGAAGCCCATCCTAGACAACATATTAAAAAGCAGAGACATTACTTTGCTAGCAAAAGTCCGTCTAGTCAAACCTATGGTTTTTCCAGTAGTCATTTAGGAATGTGAGAGTTGGACTATAAAGCAAGCTGAGCACCAAAGAATTGATGCTTTTGAACTGTGATGTTGGACAAGACTCTTGAGAATCCTTTGGACAACAAGGAGATCCAACCAGTCCATCCTAAAAGAGATCAGTCCTGTGTGTTCATTGGAAGCACTGATGCTGAAGCTGAAACTCCAATATTTTGGCCATCTGATGTGAAGAACTGACTCATTTGAAAAGAACCTGATGCTGGGTAAGACTAAAGGCAGGTGGAGAAAGGGATGAAAGAGGGTGAGATGGTTGGATGGCATCATCGACTCAATGGACATGAGTTTGAACAAGATCTGGAAGTTGGTGATGGACATGGAAGCCTGTTGCGCTGCATGTCACACATGTGCTGAGGTCACAAAGAGTTGAACATGACTGAGTGACTGGGCTGAATAGTTTCTTCTTCCATAAAATAAGACTAAAAGTAGTATTAACTTCATGTTGATTAAGGATTTAAATAAGTGAATATAAATATGATATTCACATAACTAGCTTACATAGAGCTTGACAAAGAGCAGACACCAGTAAATACAAGCTACTGTTGTTGAAAATTATTATTAATCTAGTTGATTCTATCCCTGTTTTTCTAGACTCTATCTTAAGTTTGCTTGAATCTTCTAGTCCTATTAAACTAACTTTATCGGATGAAGTAGAAGGAAAAAAAAAAAAAAGAACCACATGGAGTTAAAGACGTCTAATCCCTCTGCTTACCATCATGTCAATTCTCTTTAAAAAAGGTAGCCTGATCCATCAGTTACTTGTATCAGACAACCTCAGTCATCATTGATAACTCCTTTATACCCCTCACTCTTTTCAATCAGAAACCAAGTTCTGTATATCTTACCTTTAAAAATATTCTAATTTCTCCTCTTTCTTCATCTCCACTATTGTTACCATCCTACCAGCAACTACTGTCATTTGTCTTATGTTCTCAAAATCTGTCATACTCACTGGCAGCCCATGACATTTAGCATAAGCCACTCAATCCTTCTAAGATTCTATAAATGCCTGCATGATCTGGCCCTCATTCAACACCCCCGCCCCAACCTCATCCTGCCCACTCTACTTCTCATTCACTAGGTGTCAATCAAAATGATTTCCCTTTGGCCTCTGGAATGATTTTGAGTACCTTTCCACCATCAGTTGGCTTCCCTGATAACTCAGTTGGTGAAGCATCTGCCTGCAGTGCAGGAGATCTGGGTTGGATTCCTGGGTTGGGAAGATTCCGTGGAGAAGGGATGGGCTACCTACTCTAATATTCTTGTGCTTCCCTTGTGGCTTAGCTGATAAAGAATCCGCCTACAATGCTGGATTGATCTCTGGGTTGGGAAGATTCCCTGGAGAAGTGAAAGGCAACCCACTCCAGTATTCTGGCCTAGAGAATTCCATGGACTGTATAGTCCATGGAGTTGCAAAGAGTCAGACTGACTGAGTGACTTTCCCTTTCCCACTTTGAAGCATCTTCCTAGTCTCTGCCTGGAATATCTCCTCTTACTTTCTTTGCCTAAATTCAAGCTTCAGGTCTCATCCTATTGTTTTTTGTTTTTTCTCTTGGAAGCATTTCCTTAGCCTTTCATTCACATTATGTGCTCCTGTTTTCTGATTTTCTGGAACACTCTATTTCTCTGTCCCAGAACATAATATGGTTACAGTGACACTGATATTGCTTCAATGATTTATTGAATGTGCATTCTGCTGACTAAACAAAACATTTCTTAAAGGTTGTAGTATGTTCTTTCCAATTATATAAACATTAAGGGGCACATCACTAGTGCAATAAGTACTTCTGAATTAATGAAAACTCTTTGCTTTACTATCAGAAGTCCCCATTTGTAATGAGTGCCATTTTGTAAATCATTGTCAGAACTGCTTTACCTTTGGTGTGGAGTCAGATGGTACCCTGAAGAGAAGCATCAAAGGCTTGGATTATAACCTTAATTTATGGTACATGCAAACTTCTCTGAGACTCAGTTATATCAGCTGCAAAATGTATGGCTTACATTAAAAAGTCTTGGTTTCTTTTAGTTCTAAATTTCTAAATTTTTATTTATGAATTTGACTCTTTAATCTCCAACTAATCTCCATCCTACCCATGATTACCTGTTTTACTATAAACTTTTTCTGTAACTTTCATTAGTAATTGCTTTGTTTAGGGTTGGTTGTAAAATGTACTATGATAAAATGTATATAGTCAATACATATTTGTATTGACTATGAGTCAATCAATAACTTTGAGTTAACATATTTGAATGAATTTTTATTTAACTCAGTGGTAGCTATATTTGAAAAACATGAGCATCAATTCAGTTCAGTCACTCAGTCATGTCTGACTCTTTGCAACCCCATGAACCACAGTACTCGAGGCCTCTCTGTCCATGACCAACTCCCAGAGTTTACCCAAACTCACATCCATTGAATCGGTGATGCCATCTAACTATCTCATCCTCTGTCGTCCCCTTCTCCTCCTACCTTCAGTCTTTCCCAGAATCAAGGTCTTTTCAAATGAGTCAGCTCTTCACATCAGGTGGACAAAGTATTGACATTTCAGCTTCAGCATCAGTCCTTCCAGTGAACAACCAGGACTGACCTCCTTTAGGATGGACTGGTTGGATCTCCTTGCAGTCCAAGGAACTCTCAAGAGTCTTCTCCAACACCACAGTTCAAAAGCATCGATTCTTTGGCACTCAGCTTTCTTTATAGTCCAACTCTCACATCCATACATGACCACTGGAAAAACCATAGCCTTGACTAGATGGACCTTTGTTAACAAAGTAATGTCTCTGCTTTTTAATATGCTGTCTAGATGGGCAAAACACAGTCAAAGTGGCAAGACACTTATGGCACTTAGAAACTTTAACCTCTCTGAGACCACTCTGCTCTCTTTTCCTAATCTTGTCTAACAAGTTAGTTTCTCACACTTGTAAGACTTATCAGTCCTCATCCTTGCTCCAGTCTGTGCCTCCTGCATCTTTGAAGATGAGCTCTGTATTCGTTTCCAACAATCCAGTGTTTAGATACTAGCAAGCACTATCCTCTCATTTTACAGATGGCAAAGCTGAACCACAGGGAGTTGGGTAAGTTGCCAAAGGCTGCATTAAGCGAAGACAAACAGAGCTGGCTTCTCCACTAGGTATAGTGAGCTCAGTACCTAGGACTCAAAGATAAAAGTTCTAATTTATTTAAAAATCAGAAAAATATGAATTTTTAGGTTGATGAAAATGTCTTAATGTGTTAATAGTTATTTTATAGCAACATGATTGTAAAATGTAATTTTATTAAGTCTGTGCACATGTGTGTATTTATATATAAAGAGAGACAGAAAGACCCAGGGGCCCACAGTGCTAAAGTGCCTAGAAGCCACTAGAACCTTCTTAAAGTTTGCAATTGTATCTTCCCCCTGACACACTACTAAACAATAACAAGTACATTAGTGGTATAATGCATACAGTGCTACAATACTAAAAATAGGGTAGCCCCAGGATCAGGATTTTTAAACACAGCTAATGTAATTCCACTGTTACACTGTCTTAACCATGGTGCCAAAGTGCTGAGTGAGGCCAGAAAACACATACACCCAATCAGAAGGAGTTCATGGATACATATCATTTCTAGTTTTTCCTTTAGACCCATGTCACTCAGTACTCCTCCTTTTGCAAGATCTAAAAATGATTCAAGTGAAGTTTCTGAATTAGGATATAATTCATATGTTAAGTAGTAAGAACTATTATTCCCTTGGGTGTTTGTGGCTTACAAATCACTTGTTCGTACACACTGGTCTACATTTCAGTACCCCTTCATACCTTCCTCCCCATTTTCTACCCTTGAGGATTTACACAGTTTTTCTTCCACAAAGACATTTTATTCCCTAAAGACATTTTTGCCTGCTTTCTGCCTCCTACTATTCCATTTAATTTTTACGGCTAACCACTAGTATGAATTGATAAAGTGGCTGATTTTATACTTTGGTTTAGTACTTGAACACATCTTTCAAATTATACCTAGAAATCATTAGTTTTTAAAGGGTTTTATGTAGGTGGCTTTCATAAGATATTGAATGTTGTGCTTTTGTTCCTAAATAAATCAACTAGCTATTCAGACTAGTGGGGGAAATGAAAAATCTTCTGTTCCCAAGCAGCACATGCCTGTTGTTATTCACCTTCTTAAGATCTGTTTCTAAGAGACCATTGCTATTGAGATTGTTAGCAAGTTCTTGAATGACAAATTGTTTCCCGTAATATGATCATAATACACTGGATGATGGGTTGATGCAATATGGAATTTAATTAATATGAAATATTTTTATAAATCCCCTTTTCTCTCAGGAGCTTTACAAAAATGATGTCTTGAAAGGCAGAACTGCCATGTATAACAATGACTTAATTTCACCTTCTGTTATCACTGTTTGAGGTGATTTCCCTTCTTTTCCCCTGTCTATTTCTTATCTATCTACTAATATTATTTGTAGCAGCAGTCATTATAGAATCAGAGACTACATGAGATAAAAAGGACTTTGAGAGGTCACAAAGTGGAAGCGCTTCATGAGCTCTCTCCTGAAAGATAGCTCTGTCTTTAAATTTTTCGAAAGTGAAAAGCCCATTTGCTCTGCTATTCATTTATATGAGGCACCGGGCAAACCTTCATTTTTTTGACCTGCTCTTGCACCCTCTCTCCTGTTCTTTCTCACTTCAGCCTAATGCCTTATATTGTCCCTAGATACATTCATTCAAGTTTGGATACTCTTTCTTAAATTGCTACAATGCCAAACACCTGGGAAAACAATAGCATTTTTAAGTGAGCAGCAAGCTGTGTGACCTTGCACAGGATTTGCCACCACATTCCTTTTTTCTTCCTTTCCAGAATCATGTTTGCTGTTATTTGTTTATGCTGACGACTAAAGTCCTATCATTTGCATAAATGGAAATAAACCAAAGAAGATAAATACTACCTGGGGTAAATTGACAACACTTAAAAAGGCTAAATGACAACATTTATCTAGCACAGAGACTGATGGCTGGCAAATAGTTTTATCTTTTTTTTTGATAACTGTTTGTCATTAATAAACTGTTAACTTAATCCAGGAAACTCTAAGCTTAATGCATTTAGAAAATACGAAATATTAGCTACACATTCTAATAATCTCAAGTGTAGTCTGGAGAGATATACAAATTATCAATATATCTTTGTTAAATAACTGTAGGATGCCAGCGTGGCAATTAATTTCCTCTGTAGCACCTAACATAAGCTTGGTGGGTCTAACTTACTTTTACTTCTTGGGTTGTTGCCGTGGTTATTAGTTTTGTTTTGTTGTGTTTTTTTTTAAAAAAACAAACTCCAATGTGTACTTTGAGACCTACTCAGTGTACAACTGTTTGAATAATCAAGTAAGTATCACTTCTTAGGAATTGTGTGGTATGCTATTGGGAAGATAGAATTGCTATATATCAGTATATTCTCTTTCTCTATTTTATCTATTATAAACGCAAGTCTCAAAAAAATTCATGTAAATAAAAAACATTATGCAATGACTAAAATAGCATATAAATTACATACACAAATATATTTTTCCTGCTACATTAAGTGTTCATATGGCTTAACTTAGCAGATGTTGCAATATATTAGATAGGCTTAGATTCAGTCCACCTAAAAATACAACAAATTCTCTGAACCCTTTTCAAAGATTCGTGTAAAAATTATTCTTCTCCCAATTTTCTTTGCCAGGAATATATTAATGGTAAAACTTTGCCCTGAATCCCTTTCTTAATTTTTTCTTCTAATACATTACTTTTCTTTTCTCCTGACAATTTAAATACATTGTACATTATTAAGAGTCACCAGAAAATGTAAAACTGTCTCAATCTTAGCCATTAAACTATATATCTTCCCTTCAAGGTATAGAGATAAGAAAAAAACAGTTTTTGGGAGAATATAATGATTTATTTTGGCAAACTAACCATACCTTGCCACTATTTACATACTATTTCTGGTACAACTTTGTGTGATTACCTAGAATTGAGAAAGAGGTTCCAAAAATATGTCAAACTCACTTCCTTAGCCAGGAATATGAGGGCTGGAGAGAAGAGGCCATCTGTTCTAAAGGGTGCTCTGCTCTCAGAAGAAAGCTCGGTTTCACCATAGATTTTTCTCGAAAGAGAAGTGAATACAGAGGAAGGGAACATGTACAAGATGGGGGAATAGAGACAGTAATTATCGATGGCTAAACTGGTTAATTTTATAAATATTTAGAAAAGAAGCTAAAGTGATTACATGTTTGGAAGTAATTGTATAGAAAGAGAGGAAGACAAGGAGCCGGGATGATTGTCAGAGACATCATATAAGGGGAACCAATTGGTTCCAGAGTTCTGAGAGGTCAAAATTCAAGTTTCCTATCATAGATTAGAAGTGACTGAGTTTTTATCTACTAAAAAAAAAAAAAAAGAAATCCACACAAGTGTTTATAACTAGCCCATGTAATGATGGAGGGAGTCAAGTTTATTAGTTTTTTTCCTAAATGTCTAACTTAGGGAAGAATTTGTACATTATACTCATTGAATCAAATTGGAACAAATAATTCACAGTGGAGCATAGGTATCCAATTCTTATCTAGCTGTAGAAACAAATAAAATCAATAGTCCCTCATTTTGCTTTTCTAGATATTTTTGTTCTGTTTTTCTTGAGTTTTTTGAGATGTGATTAATGCAAAGCCCAGGCAAATCAAAGATTTCTCTGTAAATAACAGTAATTTTAGTTAGTTTTATTTGCATCCTGTTATTCTCTGCATCTTAGTCTCTGACATTTTTATCTTGTTTTCTTTTTTCTTTTTTTCATATTAAAACAAATTCCTCCTCCAAGTAATAAAAAATTTCTTTCGTGAAAACTATATACACTTAAAGAGAAATCATGCAAGTGAATCTTATTCAATAATGATTTAATTTTCAAGTAAATATCATTTTATTATTTTATTTTACAAACTACTTTCAAGTTTATTCGTTGTTTTTTTTTTACTTTCTTTTCTAATTTTATTTTAACTTTATTCTACTTTACAATACTGTATTGGTTTTGCCATACATTAACATGAATCAGCCACAGGTGTACACAAGCTCCCAATCTTGAAATCCCCTCCCACTTCTCACCCCATATTGTCTCTCTGGATCATCCCTGTGGACCAGCCCCAGGTATCCTGTATCGAACATAAACTGGCGCTTCGTTTCTTACATGATAGTATACATGTTTCAATGCCATTCTCCCAAATCATCCCACCCTTTCCCTCTCAAGTAAATATCTTTTTAAAGATATGGTCAATATTTAAAGTAAATATATATTTTAAAGAGTATTTAATTTGTGTTCATTAAATTGCTTAGTAATCATAATACTTTATATATTTCCCTAGTGTTTTACTAAATAATTTATGCTATTTTGTGACTTGAGTGCTAAGTCTCTTCAGTCATGTCCAGCTCTGTGTGACCCTATGGACCACAGCCCACCAGGCTCCTCTGTCCATGGGATTCCCCACCAAGAATACTGGAATGGGTTGCCATTTCCTCCTCCAATTTTATGAGTTAATCAACAAAAAAACAATTTTCAAAGCCTACCATTTGTACTGCACTGCAAATATGAGAAGTTTTTCTTTGCTTGGTTTTTGTATGTGAAAGCAGAAAGCAGATAAGCAGTAGATAGTTTGATTTCTGGTAGAGACACTAGTGTAGCTGATAGACTCTATAAATGGTATATATTAAAAACTACCTTATGTTAAGGGTGCTTGAACAGTTCTTTACATCCAGAGTTGAAAATCTTTAAAAGGCCTTAACATTCGATTTAAATATAGTTCGAATACTGTCAGTACTTTCTAAGTCCCTGCCTGGTGCCAGCTACCTTTCTATTTCTTTAGTATCACGTTGAGCTGGGGACTCCTATCAGTTTCCCAGGGCTGCCCTAAAAATGATGAAAATTGGGTGGCTTAAACAACAAAAATGTATCACCTCCAAGTACTAGAGGCCAGAAGTCTGACATCAAGGGTGCTGCAGAGCCTCACTCTCTCTGACAGCTCTAGGGTAGAATCCTCCTGGCTGCTTCTGGGGCTTGCTGACAATCCTGGGCTTGTGGGTTTAGCACTCTGGTCACATGACCATCTCCTCCCTTGTACGCTTTCATTCTGTACATATCTGTTTCTGTGTCCAGATTTCTCCTTTTGGGGGTTGGGAAGCAGGCAGCACAATTCAGCTCCTAACAGGACTCGTCATTTTCAAATAGAAAAAGTTGTCAAGCATTTATTTGCTGCCACTGTACGCCCTGAACTCTCAATAGCTGGGCACATCCCTCTCCCTACCTGAGGTTCTCTGTGGCTCCGTGGTTGTTATTATTTCATTATATTTTCTAATATAGTTATTTGAAAACATTTTAGCTCTTCCACTAGATTTGATGCTCCCTCAACAAAGTAATTCTGGCTTGTTCATCTTTGTATCCCCCCAAACCACCTACCTCTGAGTCTTCAAAATAGCATGAAAGCAATAAACATCTGTGTTAAACTGAATTGAGGAATAGGGAACTCAACAAAGCGTTATTAAGTTTGTCACACTTAACAAGCAGAGCAGTTACAGGGGAAACAAAACCTTCAGATGGCCAACTTTACACACATAGACTAAATTAGAAAGATAAGGAAAGGCTTTTTTATTAAATATATTTCTTTAGGAACTATCACTAGAATTTAATAGTAACTGTATCAATACTGCTAATAAAGACAATAGCCAAGTGTTTTGAATGTATACTGGGCTGTGGGCCAAGTGACTTACTATGCATTACCTCATATAATTCTTGGGACAACTTCATGGAGTGAAAACATTTAACAGCTAAGAAACTAAAGTATAGAAATATTACATTTTTAAAAAAAGAATTAAGAAATGACAAAACTAAAATTCAAGCCCGTGTTTTAAACCATTCCACTGACACATTCGGTAGTTGCCTTTTCTGTGAGATGTCAAAGAATTTAAATTTTGTAAGTATATTCTATTTTCAACATTATTAAATGATATACATTAGCTATATGTTCAAGACAACATCTTCCTATTAAAAACAAAACAATTTCCAGGTGGTTAATTTAAAAATAGCATTTTTCAATGAAGGAAAGATGAATCAAAAGAAATTTTAATTTACTTTAGAAATGAACACATTGATTCCCAAATCCATTTAAAATGAGAATTCCCTGAAAAAAGTCAATTGTAATAAAAAATCCTAGTACATCTTTAATAAGGTCAATAATGAAAACTACAGAATTACTTTATGAGTCAGTTCTGGGATACATAACAGAAACGTCTTCTAACTATTTGATGTATTATATAATATCCTTAAAGCATCACCTGTCCTTTAAGTTGTTAACTTGTTGCAGGTATTTGTAGAAGATGGGGAAGCAACTTTTAACCTTTAACTTTGTTAAACAGAGACCACAGACCTCCATATCTGACTGATATTTTGCTAAATTTCCTAAACAGTATTTAAGTGCTAGAAATAGAAGATGCCAAAACACTGTAATGTCAGCATATGAAGATACCAAGATCATGAGCACTAATTATACTTTTAATGTTTATTTTAAATGATAATTATATTTAAATATGCTTTAAATTGAACTCCTCTGTTGTAACATTAAACGTATTTCATCCAACGTAATGAAGTGTGGACAGTAAAAAATATATATGATGACTAAAAATCTTAGTATTTACCTAGTATACTACAGTCAGTTGCCATTTCCTTTTCTACCAACAAATAGAATTTAAACTTCAGTTGTAAGTGAAATACTTTCCATTCATGTTATACTAAACAAGATCAGTTTAGAAGAATGTCTGCATAATAATGACCAAAGTATACAGAATGGGAGGAAATATTTGAAAATCATATATCTAATAAGAGATTAATGTCCAGAACATAAAGAGAATTCCTAAAATTCAATAATAATAGTATCAATTTGATTTTAAAATGGACAAAGGAAAAGATACTTTTCCAAGGAAGATATACTGGTGGCCAGTCAGCACATGAAAAAATGCTTACCATCACTAGTTGAGAAACATAGGTAAAAACAACAAAGCAGTTTCCACTTCATACACATTAAGACGGTTACTACCACAAAACAAAAATAGAAAAAGAGGCAGAATAACAAACGTTTGCGAGACTGTAAAGAAATTGGAACACTTGGGCACCATTAGTGGAAACATGGTACAGGTGCTGTGGAAAACAACACAACAGATAGGCACAATGTTAAAAATAGAATTATGATCCAGCAAAGATCCATTCACATATCTTGTCAAGTTTTAGCTGGGACACACAATAAATATTTCTGGCAGTATTGAACATCACCTTGAATACCAGAGGCATCCCCAGATATATTCCAAAAGATTCTACCCTCCCAACACCCAGAGTCACTCCCTAAGAGAGCCAAAAGAAAGACAAGTCCCTCAAGAACTGGCAGCAGTCAGTAGGACCTTAGCCACAAATAAGATGTGACCCATCGTTTTGTCCAGGCATATTTTTGGATCCCCCAACCTAACAATTGTCAAGCTAAGTTCTCAGGACACAAAAGACAAACAAGAAGGCCATAGCTATCTGTGGAAGAGAAGATATGAGCAATCGGTGGGTAGGCAAAAGCAAATTCTTAAGTCACAGTTCAAAGATCTAAATCTTACAAATGTGTTTTGTCTGCTAACCTGAATTTGGAGTAGAAGGGACAATGTGAAGTTTTACCTTTCTCTAGAGATCTGAGTAGTTGACTTTGGGAATAGTTCTTATTCTTTGCTTGCTTCTGCAAATAAGAGTGAGCAAAAGAAGAGTAATTTATGTAAAAAGAATAATTGAAATGGCCCAACTTTTTTTTTTTTAAGTCCCATTCAAAGAGTCAAAGCAGTACAAATTTGTCTTCCTCTGGATCCAGTAACTTAGGTTACATGGCCCAAATTTAGTTATGCTTCTTAGCCGCCATTTTGAGTTACTCTTGGAAGTGTAGTTCATGGGGAACAAAGAAGGTATAAACCTAGACACCATATTAAAAAGCAGAAACATCACTTTGCTAAAAAAGGTCCATATAGTTAAAGCTATGGTTTTCCCAGTAGTCATATACAGATATGAGAGTTGGACCATAACAATGATTGATCAGTGAAGAATTGATGCTTGCAAACTGTGATGCTGCAGAAGACTCTTGAGAGTCCTTTGGACAGCGAGGAGATCAAATCAGTCCATCCTAAAGGAAATCAACCCTGAATATTCATTAGAAGAACTGATGCTGAAGCTGAAGCTCCAATACTTTGGCCACCTGATGGGAAGAGCCAACTCATTGGAAAAGACCCTGATGCTGGGAAAGATTGAAGGCAGGAGGAGATGAGGATGAGATGTTTAAATATCATCACCAACTCAATGAACATGTATTTGAGCAAACTTGGGGAGATGGTGAAGGACAAGGAAGCCTGGCAAGGTGCAGTCTGTGGGGTCACAAAAAGTCAGACATGACTTAGCAACTGAACAGCAAAAGTAAAGAAGGTAAGGTGACTATCTGAGTGGGTGGGGCCAAGAGGAAGAGGGGAACTAGAAATGAATCTGAATTCTGATCCTGTCATGCCAATGAAGAACAAAAAACGGGAAGAGAAAAGAAAATTGAAAGGAGCAAGCAAAGACGGAAGACTCTAGGCTTAGGACAAAATGCAGGGGAGCCAAGATTGTCAGAAAACTACAGGCAACCCCATATGAAAGAACTCCGAGGATTTACACAGAACATGCACTTTCTAAAGACACTTGGTGTCTGCAGGTACAACAGACAGGGATCTGAAGTAAGAGGGCAGGCAGAAGCAAGTTGTGGGCAATATCATGCAGATAGAGTTGAAGATAAGAGGCAGTTTAAGGCACAGTCACACTGTTTCATTTGGAATGGAAAGTGAGAGAAAAGGATTGCCTGCCTGCTTCTCAAACTAAAGTTAAATCACAAAAATAAGATTCATCTAATAGTAGGAGCCACCAAGAGAAGGAGAGAAATCTGCCTTTCTTATTTAGCTTAACTCACTCAAGGGGCAGAGAACAACAATGAGACTTTTTTAAAAGTCTATGGTTAAATTATATACACAAAGTACGTGTATTTTGAAACAGTTTTCTTAACACAATTATATGTATACAGTTATAAGATTTCTATATTAACGTTAATGGTTAATGATTACCTTGGGTTATCCTGATAGAATTATTTGACTGTTTTGCTCAAGATTCTGTGAGTTTTCAGAAAAGAAAAACTCAATTTAGATGACTACATTCAGGTGGTGTTTTCAGGAACAGTTGTTCAGTATTTGGGAGCTAGCCAAACTCTGCTCTAAGAATTAAAACATGGATAGGGGAATCTAATCTGGATCCTCTACTCATATTTGGTCACTCGGTTCTTTCCTACAATTGTGTGCTTGTATGGTGCTCCCATGTGAGGAGCAAAGGTGCTCCTTAGATTCAAGCTGGGGGAGGAAAGTAAAAAATATCCTTTGTTCTCACTATTTTCACTCTATGCAGTATGTCTAAAGATCTTGAGGCCCATGACTGCCACATACATGAGCAGAATAGATGCATTGCTATGGAAATATAAATCAGCTGTTCTGATAGAGTAAATGGGAATATTGTGCTTTATTAAATATGTAACATTCATTCATTTAAGAAATATTTTTTTGGAAAAAAAAAAAGAAGTATTTTTTGGAGTTTCTCCTATGTTCTAGGCATTGTTGAAGGCCCTGAGAAATCGCCAGGCAGGCTGTGGGAGTCCCTTAGAATTTACGGCTTAGAGAGGCAGAAGGAGAAAAGATGACAAAAAAAGTAAAATTATATCAAATCTTGATCTCCATAAGAAGAAATAATAATAAAGCAATATCAAAGTAATATAAGTGCCAACGTAGAGTGTTCTCTACAGACTACTTTATATAGAGTGGTCAATGTGGGCCTCACTGATAGGATGATATTTAGACTTTCAGTTCAGTTCAGTCACTCAGTCGTGTCCGACTCTTTGCAACCCCATGAATCACAGCACGCCAGGCTCCCCATCTCTCACCAACTCCCAGAGTCCACCCAAACCAATGTAAGTTGATTTTCTGGCAAATAAAAATATTTACACATATATTTCTATTACCATTACCTCAGTTTTTATACCAATGTTTATCTACTTTACCATTTGTTGCTATGTTCATTTAACTATGTGTTCTAGAGACTTTTCCATGAATAAATAAAAATCACCATTTTTCATTTTTACAGCTGTATACTATTCCATTGCATGGATGTACCACTTTAATCATCATTGACCTACTTCTGTCCACTTCAGTTGTTTCAAGTTTTTATTATGATAAATAATGTTGCTATTATAAATAATTTTGTTTTCAATTTTTGCTATTATACCAATGGTGCAGAAAAACTATTTAATTTTATACATGTACAGTCTGTCTCTTATACACATCTAATGGGAAAATTATATTTCTTTTGTTTTTATTCTCTTTGATCATTTAAAAAATTAGGTTAATAGCTTTTAATTTCAGTAACCTTTTATATATTAGGAAAACTAGGCTTTATTTTGAGTTATTACAAATATGGCTTTCCTTTATTCCTGCCTTAGTTGTTACTAATACAATGACAAACTTTGTAAAGATAATTTTGGCTGCTTTGCTTTACATAGATTACAAGTGGGTGTGGATGGAACAAGGAAGCAAGTAATAGACTATTGCAACAATACAAGGGAGAAGTGATAATAGCTCAAATTAGCATGACAGAGGGGCTTCCCTGGTGGCTCAGAGGGTAAAGCATCTGCCTGTGATGTGGAAGACCCAGGTTCCATCCCTGGGTCAGGAAGATCCCCTGGAGAAGGAAATGGCAACCCACTGCAGTTTTCTTGCCTGGAGAATCCCATGGACAGAGAAGACTTGTGGGTTACAGTCCATGGGGTTGCAAAGAATCAGAGACGACTGAGCAACTACACTTAACTTAGCATGACAGAAGTAAAAAGGGTTGAAAGTTATCAGAGCTAAAGTGTACTTTAAAGGTAGAGATAGCAGAAATTGCTAATGGATATGAGCTGCAATGAGGGGAAAGAGAAAAGTTGATGAAGGCAGTATTTCTAATCTGAGAAACTGAAAGATGAATTTGTTGACTGATTCCTTGGAGAAAATAGGTTTAGGATGAGATTTCCAGAGAGAGAGGAATAGTAGGCAATCGGATTACCAAGGCTTCCTTATGGGAGAGGATGTGGAGGGGAGGTTACCAGTTTAGGGCAAATGGCAATAATGGCAGGTGGGCTTATTATTTACCAGGGAAACCAGCCACCTCATAGGCCCTGGCATTAACAGCCAACATCCATGTGATAAACTACTATAGTGGAACCATACTCATCTAAATTTAGAGCAGTCACTGACTAGAGTGGCAGAGGCTAGGAGGAAGAGAGCAGGGAGCACATAGGCAGTAACTGATTAAGCTTGATGGCTAAGAGGGAGATCAATCAGTAAAGTTGCTCAGTCATGTCCGACTCTTTGCAACCCCATGAATCAGCACATCAAGCCTCCCTGTCCATCCCCAACTCCCGGAGTTTACCCAAATTCATGTCCATTGAGTCAGTGATGCCATACAACCATCTCATCCTCTGTCGTCCCCTTCTCCTGCCCTCAATCTTTCCCAGCATCAGAGTCTTTTCTTTTCA
>SJYC01092912.1:0-15036 GCA_006408675.1 Madoqua kirkii | reverse complement strand
GCTGCTACGTTGCTTCAGTCGTGTCCAACTCTGTGAGACCCCATAGATGGCAGCCCACCAGGCTCCTCTGTGCCTGAGATTCTCCAGGCGAGAACACTGGAGTGGGTTGCCATTCCTTCTCCAATGCATGAAAGTGAAAAGTAAAAGTGAAGTCGCTCAGTCATGTCTGAATCTTAGCAACACCATGAACTGCAGCCTACCAGGCTCCTCTGTTTATGGGATTTTCCAGGCAACAGTACCGGAGTGGGTTGCCACTGCCTTGAAGTTAGTGTAAAAAAATAGATTTTAATGGTATAAAAAGGTAAAGAAGTGAAGTCGCTCAGAAGTGTCCGACTCTTTGCGACCCTGTGGACTATAGCCCACCAGGCTCCTCCGTCCGTGGGATTCTCCAGGCAAGAATACTGGAGTGGGTTGCCATTTCCTTCTCCAGGGGATCTTCCTGACCCAGGGATCGAACCCAGATCTCCTGCTATGCGGGCAGATGCTTTAACCTCTGAGCCACCAGGGAAGCCCATAAAAAAGTAAAACATCTCATTAATAATTTTTATTGATTAATATGGAAATGATAATATTTTGGATATATTGAGTTAAATAAAATATATTAGTAAAATTTTTTACCTGTTTGCTTATTTTTTGTTTACATGACAGAAAATTTACAAACACAAATGTGGTTTGCATTATACTTATATTGGACAGTGCTGCTGTATAAAATTTGTGGTAACATTCTCTACCTTCCCCATGAAGATTTACTATCTAACTGAACTTGTAAGCTAAAGCTTTTATGATCTTCTATATTTCATCATTCAATTCAAATCTTCTATTTATTCTTTTAAACTTGTATTCCTTTTCTCCACAGTGGCTTTAGTATCAAGCTTATCTCAAAATGATGCTTTTATCAAAGTTTCCTAAGCACCAAATTGTTCTCAGAGTTTTCTTCTTTCATCACCAACATCCTCCCAATATAGCATAGAATAACGTGTCCAAAGTGGATTAGAAGACAGTTAGGTTAAAGGAAGGGATGGCATGGGAAAAGAATTGGGATATAGGCTTGTCTGGTAAAATACAGTACACACCCTTAAATGACAATTTCAGATAAACCATGAATAATTCCTATTTTATTATTTATATTTATATTATCATGTATAAACAACAGATGAATAAGGCATGAACCACACTCTTGCTAAAAATAAATTGCATTTGATACTTATCTGGAATTAAAATTTGAGTATCCTATGTTATTTGCTAAATCTGACAATCCTATTAATATTAAGGTAGACACTATCACTGATTTCTTCATGGGTGGGTTAGGGGAAGTGATTAGATTTCAGGAACAAAAAATCAAGTATCATTTTCTTAATTTTCTAGCACACAGTTATTATTATTCTGTGAAAGTTCTACCTTTTGTTTGTGTCTTTATTTTATTCTTTCATTCATTTATTTATTCATTTATTGGTTCAATCATTCATTCAGTCTTACTGATGCCCCAATCCTATTTCCATCCTTATCCTCCATAGGCAATATTTGACTTGTGTGTTTTATTTTTGGTGTCAGACCCCACCTCTTTTAATTCCCTTGTCTCTATGTTCAAGTCACCTTCTCAATAAATCTCAGTCTATTAAACTGCAAATGACATCCAGGGCTTCCGTGGTAGCTTGGATGGTAAAGAATCTGCCAACAATGAAGGGGACCTGGGCCAAGAAGATCCCCTAGAAAAAGACTTGGCTACCCACTTCGATGTTCTTGCCTGGAGCATCCCATGGACAGAGAACCTGGGGGGCTCAGTCCATGGGGTCACAAAGAGTTGGACATGAGTGAACAACTAACACTTTCCTTAACTTTAGCCTCCAGGTACTTTCACCTTTCACCTACTTAATTTTAAATTATTTCTTTAACATTTATCATTCATGCTTATTTATTTGCCTATGGCTAATAATTTGTTGTGCTTAAGCTACAATGTATTATTAAGGGCAAGGATCTTTATTTTTTTCACTGTCCTATCAGGCACCTGGGATGCTTCCCTGGTGGCTCAGAGGTTAAAGCATCTGCCTCCAATGCGGGAGACCCGGGTTCTATCCCTGAGTCGGGAAGATCCCCTGGAGCAGGAAATGGCCATCCACTCTAGTACCCTTGCCTGGAGAATCCCATGGACAGAGAAGCCTAGTAGGTTACAGTCCACAGGGTCGCAAAGAGTCGGACACGACTGAACGACTTCAGCTTCACCTATCAGGCGCCTAAAACCATGCCAGTCATGTTATAAATGATCAACAATGTAAACTAGAATAAATAAAAGCATTGTTGCTTTCTCCTTTCATATTTGCACTTTGTATACACACTTTTCTGTTTTAAACCTCCTTCTATTTGTTTTTTAACCAGGAATCTGTTTTAGATAGATGCCTATGTGGAGTACATTCAATCATTACATATCTCTACCCTCTACAAAGTATTCTATCACATCTATCCACCACATCATTCATTTCTGTACTCAGAAATGCATGGACATTGGAACTGCTTCCTTGTTTCTCTCCACTCTATGACACGCTTTTGCTTTCAACTTTTTCTTTTAACATTTTTTTCATCACCATCTTAAAAACCATTATTTCCTTTTGTAAGAATGATTGCTAAAAGGGAAGGAGTTATCCCTTCATAATTTCTCAACAGATTTCTGTTCTATGCATTTTGTTACCCATGAAAACTGGAGAGTCCCATCTGTTAAACACCTTGATATCTCATATTAATAAATAAAAGAAATTACAGGTATAAATACATAGGAACAGATGTAATATTTTATGAAGCATGTACTTGTTTAGAGCCAGGAAGTAGATGGTTGGTGAGATACTCTAATATTTCAAGATCAAAATAAAGCTTGTTTAATAGAAGTATTCTAAGTCTGTATAGTAGAAATTGTTATTCATTTCAATATTGAATTGGCCAAAGAGTTTTTTCATAAAACCCTACAGAAAAACCCAAATGAATTCTTTGGTGGGTGTGTGCATATTCAGTCAAATCTAACTTTGCAACTCCATGGCCTGTAGCCTACCAGGTCCTCTGTCCATAGAATTTTCCAAGCAAGAACTGGAATGGGTTGCCATTTCTTCTTCCAGGATCTTCCCGACCCAGGGATTGAACTCGTGTTTTCTTCTCTCCTGTATTGACAGACAAATTCTTTACCAATGAGCCACCTGGGAAGAACCAACTCTTTGGCCAAGCCAAAATATTCAATAATAAGATGAATATCATTACTATCATAGAGAAGAGTACAGTTTAAAATTTTTCTACCCATTCTAATATGCTCCTAATACATTTTTACCTTGAGACTTCTATATGGTTACTTATACATAATAATTTTAACTCTATATTTCCTCCATATACTATTTTTTAAAATAAGTTGGTAATACTTATTATTTTGTCACTCAGTTTTAAACTTATTCATATCATATCAATAAACTATTCTGAAAAAGCAATACCTTGAATTTGTTAAGCTCAGGCTCTAGGTGCGCTGGCTCAGTAGTTGTGGATCATGGACTCTAGAGCTCAGGCTCAGTAGTTGTGGTGCACAGGCTTAGTTGCTCCAAGGAATGTGGAATCTTCCTGGCCCAGGGATCGAACCCATGCCCCCTGCATTGGCAGGAGGATTTAGAATCCACTGTACCACCAGGGAAGTCCTGACTATCCTTATTAAGCCTCTGTTTCCATATCTGTAACATGAATCTAATTATAGTACTTGTGGCTTATTTTGTACCAAAGATTTGCAGTGAAATTTGAGAAACCGTACAAAGGAATCTTATTAGACATTTGAAAGTTTAAAGGTTGTCATGTCTCTCTTTTACCATTTTGGACCACTGTAGTTTTGCCCTATCTATGGTTTTTCCTGTGGTCATGTATGGATGTGAGAGTCGGACTGTGAAGAAGGCTGGGCGCCAAAGAATTGATGCTTTTGAACTGTGGTGTTGGAGAAGACTCCTGAGAGTCCCTTGGACTGCAAGGAGATCCAACCAGTCCATTCTAGAGATCAGTCCTGGGTGTTCATTGGAAGGACTGATGCTGAAGCTGAAACTCTAATACTTTGGCCACCTCATGAGAAGAGCTGACTCATTTAAAAACATCCTGATGCTGGGAAAGATTGAGGGCAGGAGGAGAAGGGGACCACGGGGATTAGATGGTTTGATAGCATCACTGCCTTGATGGACATGAGTCTGAGTGAACTCCGGGAGCTGGTGATGGACAGGGAGGCCTGGCATGCTGCGATTCATGGAGTTGTGAAGAGTCGGACACGACTGAGCAACTGAACTGAACTGATGGACAACTTCTGATTGCATTTCTGTCTTCTGTTTAACTATTGATCAGCTGTGCTATGGGAAAATGTGAGTGCTTAAGCATCTTGATTAAGCACTCAGATTCTAGACCAGAATACTGAGGCCTGAATTTTTGTTCAGCTGTGTAGCTTCTGTCTCTTATACACATCTCAGAAATATACAGGGTGAATAAATAAAATACACAACTACAAAATTATTTAAGATAATGTGTGAAATGTTTTATTCAGCTTTTCTAAAATCTTCATTTGCTGGTTTTGCTATATATGAAACAAATAGCTGAAATTTTAGCACCATTTGTCAAAGAATGTGTATTGAAATACTTACTTCAGTGTTGACTGTAAGAACTATATGTGTTTTTCATCTTATTTGGAGATATTTTTTTCTGTAATGGATAATTTGGATACATCGCAATATTCTACTTTCTGCTGAAACAAAATTCTCCAGTGTACATGTTCTGTTTTATTCCCATAGGATGGTGAATATGTATGTGCTTACATTTATAAAGTAAATTACGTGCTTAAAGATATAATAGCCTTTGCTTTAACATAGTTGTTTTCTCAGAGGAATTCAACACATTTCACACTGACTTTAGGGAAAACACGTACTCATTCTTGACATACCATATTATTCTGGGAGTATTTATTTCCACTCTTTTTTTTTTCCCCTTAAAACTTTATAATAGATTGTAAGGAATTTAAGATAAGAGAGAGACATAGAAAAAAGAGCATCTAACACAGATCTTAATACACTTGGTCAGAATCTTTAAATTCCAAACTCACCAAATGAAAATCAAAACCTTGGTAGAATCCTAGACTTCTAGATCATTGCTATCTCTCATAAGATAAAAAAATCAATGAGAATTTAAATACAATTGAAAATACATTTTTAGAAGATCAGTATTTTCTATTTGGAGGAATATATATTAGATTGAAAATATTTCATGACTTAGCTATTGTCTTTATTTTTATGTATCATCCTCATTAGGGTAACCATTTCAAGTGGGTATTCTGATAGAAATGAATTTTATTAGTAAGTCCATCTACACACTTCTCCCTCTTAACCAAGGTCATCCTTTTGCAAGGCTGCAGCAAAATAAAATGTCCCATGTGGTCATTAAGTACATGACATTTGTAACTATGGAAATGTCAGCCTGAAATATTGAGACAATCTAAATTAATATTTTTCCTATACTGAAGAGAAATGGGAATCAGAAAGATGAAATGATTTGCAAAGACTTGTGGTTCATCCTGGCTAAGAATGCCTACTGGGGATTTGGAATCCTATTTTAATTTTGAGCTCTAACACTTAGTGTATTGGAGAAGGCAATGGCACCCCACTCCAGTACTCTTGCCTGGAGAATCCCATGGATGGAGGAGCCTGGTGGGCTGCAGTCCATGGGGTTGCTAAGAGTCGGACACAACTGAGTGACTTCACTTCACAACACCTACTGTGTAATATTGGGTGAGTTGCCTAAGCTTCTCTTGGTTTTTAATTTTGTTTATTTTTTAAATTTTGGGTCTTTGCTGCTTCTTGCGGGCTTTCTCTAGTTGCAGCTAGTGGGGACTACTCCGCGTTGAGTGTGCAGGCTTTTCACTGAAGTGTCTTCTCTCATTGCAGAGCT
The DNA here is from genome assembly GCA_006408675.1 of Madoqua kirkii. Classification (NCBI taxonomy): domain Eukaryota; kingdom Metazoa; phylum Chordata; class Mammalia; order Artiodactyla; family Bovidae; genus Madoqua; species Madoqua kirkii. The sequence continues at coordinate 9,102 of SJYC01092912.1, read as the reverse complement.
CAGGCTCTAGGTGCGCTGGCTCAGTAGTTGTGGATCATGGACTCTAGAGCTCAGGCTCAGTAGTTGTGGTGCACAGGCTTAGTTGCTCCAAGGAATGTGGAATCTTCCTGGCCCAGGGATCGAACCCATGCCCCCTGCATTGGCAGGAGGATTTAGAATCCACTGTACCACCAGGGAAGTCCTGACTATCCTTATTAAGCCTCTGTTTCCATATCTGTAACATGAATCTAATTATAGTACTTGTGGCTTATTTTGTACCAAAGATTTGCAGTGAAATTTGAGAAACCGTACAAAGGAATCTTATTAGACATTTGAAAGTTTAAAGGTTGTCATGTCTCTCTTTTACCATTTTGGACCACTGTAGTTTTGCCCTATCTATGGTTTTTCCTGTGGTCATGTATGGATGTGAGAGTCGGACTGTGAAGAAGGCTGGGCGCCAAAGAATTGATGCTTTTGAACTGTGGTGTTGGAGAAGACTCCTGAGAGTCCCTTGGACTGCAAGGAGATCCAACCAGTCCATTCTAGAGATCAGTCCTGGGTGTTCATTGGAAGGACTGATGCTGAAGCTGAAACTCTAATACTTTGGCCACCTCATGAGAAGAGCTGACTCATTTAAAAACATCCTGATGCTGGGAAAGATTGAGGGCAGGAGGAGAAGGGGACCACGGGGATTAGATGGTTTGATAGCATCACTGCCTTGATGGACGTGAGTCTGAGTGAACTCCGGGAGCTGGTGATGGACAGGGAGGCCTGGCATGCTGCGATTCATGGAGTTGTGAAGAGTCGGACACGACTGAGCAACTGAACTGAACTGATGGACAACTTCTGTTTGCATTTCTGTCTTCTGTTTAACTATTGATCAGCTGTGCTATGGGAAAATGTGAGTGCTTAAGCATCTTGATTAAGCACTCAGATTCTAGACCAGAATACTGAGGCCTGAATTTTTGTTCAGCTGTGTAGCTTTGAGTGATCTTGCTACTTCTTTGTGACTTAGTGTCCTCGGCTATTAAATATGAGTACTCATAAAGCTTACATCATAGGATTCAAATAATCAAATTATAAGCATAGAACACTAAGAACAGTGGGAGGCACACAGCAAGTAGTATATGAGGATTAGTAGTTAATTATTGGTATATTAAGAAAAAGAATAAATTGTGCTACTCTGCTTTTCTAAAATCTTTGCTAATTCTGCTATGTATGATATAAATAACTGGAACATTCTTTCCCTTAAAAAATACAAAAAGATGTTTATGGAATCACATCCTCTTTTTTTGTTTTAACAAATACTCATCAATTTTAATTTAAAGTAATATGTAAAAATGCCAGTTGCCATTACTTTTTCTCTAATTTATTTTGCTAAAGTAATCTAAGAAAAATGATTCTTATTATGTTTGCTAAACCCTTCTAATTCCTACTCAAGATTGTAATCATAATGCCCCCATTGCATCATCAAGAATAAATGACACAATCAGATATGTAATTGCTCTTATAAAGGAATGTCAATATTGTCACAAACACTCAGACTTTCAGAGCAAAATTTATGAGAGTAATAAAGGTGTCCATTTCCATCAAGATACTTTATAAAATCTTTCCATTTAAAGTCAAACCCAGTTTTGCTATTAATGAAGTAAATTATATGTTTATAGGCATAGTAATTCAAATTAAGTATACTAATTTCAGGATTTCCCTGATGGCTCAGATGGTAAAGTGTCTGCTTACAATATGGGAGACCCGGCTTCAGTCCCTGGGTTGGGAAGATGCTCTGGAGAAGGAAAGAAGAGTACTACAATACTCTTGCCTGGAAAATCCCATGGACGGAGGAGCCTGGTAGGCTACAGTCAATGGGGTCTCAAGAAAGTCAGACACGACTGAGTGACCAAACTTTTACACTAATCTCAAACAGATATATTTTCTCTAAACTGAGAATTCTTTTTGTTTTAAATTTATGTATTTTTGACTATTTTGGGTTTTAGCTGCAGCTCAGGATCTCTGCTGTGGCATGCAGGATCTATTTGGTGCATTGCATAGATTCTTTGTAGCTCTGTGTAGACTCTCTAGTTATGGCTCAGGGGCTCCAGAGTGCGCAGGCTCAATAGTTGCAATGCGTGGGCTCAGTTGCCCCATGGTATGTGGGATATATCAATCAGACACGACTGAGTGACCAAACTTTTACACTAATCTCAAACAGATATATTTTCTCTAAACTGAGAATTCTTTTTGTTTTAAATTTATGTATTTTTGACTATTTTGGGTTTTAGCTGCAGCTCAGGATCTCTGCTGTGGCATGCAGGATCTATTTGGTGCATTGCATAGATTCTTTGTAGCTCTGTGTAGACTCTCTAGTTATGGCTCAGGGGCTCCAGAGTGCGCAGGCTCAATAGTTGCAATGCGTGGGCTCAGTTGCCCCATGGTATGTGGGATATTAGTTTCCTGATTAGGGATCAAACCCATGTCCCCTATATTGTAAACTGTATTCCTAACCGCTGGACCACCAGGGAAGACCCTAAATTGGGAATTCTACTCACAGATTTTCTAAGTGTTTCAGTTCATTTCTGCATGGTAAGGAAGATGACAAGATTTTTATATCATGGTAAATGAACAAACAGTCTTTCGTTTTACTAAAGTGGACATAACAGAATAATTATGTATTCATGATGATCAGTTTTCTATAAATATTAGAGTTCGGTAATTACTATAAAACTGCCTATTATTTACTCATTTGGAAGATTTATAAAAGTAGTTCATGCATATTCATGATCCTTTAAGTGACAAAAAACTGTTTGTTTTGGTCTTTGGGTTTGCTATAAGTATATTTTGTAGTTTTAAAAATATATTTGCTATCTTCATCACCTTGAGCTAGACAGAGAATGAAGTGCATTTTAATGCAGGAACAATTTATTTTTGATAGTTCTTCTCTTCTCAGTATTTCAAGACTTTTCTCTAACCTGTTGCTCTATCCTTGCAAAAAGGATGGACCCTTATGACCCAGCAATCCCACTGCTGGGCATACACACTAAGGAAACCAGAACTGAAAGAGACACATGTACCCCAATTTTCATCGCAGCACTGTTTATAATAGCCAGGACATGGAAGCAACCTAGATGCCCATCAGCAGATGAATGGATAAGAAAGCTGTGGTACATATACACAATGGAGTACTACTCAGCCATTAAAAAAATACATTTGAATCAGTTCTAATGAGGTAGATGAAACTGGAGCCAATTATACAGAGTGAAGTAAGCCAGAAAGAAAAATGCCAGTACAGTATACTAACACATATATATGAAATTTAGAAAGATGGTAACGATAACCCTGTATGCGAGACAGCAAAAGAGACACAGATGTATAGAACAGACTTTTGGACTCCAAGGGAGAGGGAGAGGGTGGGATGATTTGGGAGAATGGCATTGAAACATGTATAATATCATGTCTAGATTCTATGCAGGATACAGGATGTTTGGGGCTAGTGCACTGAGATGACCCAGAGGGATGGTATGGAGAGGGAAGTGGGTTCAGGATTGGGAACACCTGTACACCTGTGGCAGATTCGTGTTGATGTATGACAAAACCAATACAGTATTGTAAAGTAATTAGCCTCCAATTAAAATAAATAAATTTAAATTTTGAAAAAAGATGAAACTAAGAAAAAAATTGCCTGTGCTTTCTCTCTCATTGTTTTAGTTTTGTTCTCTTTTTTCCAGCATTATTTGTATCTTACCTAAGAATGAAAAACATATAGAACTATTAATTAAATAAATTTCTTCCATTCATGTTTTCCAGAGCTAGGGTGGAATTCCATTACATTCTACCTATTTCATCTATACATGCTATTCCATCTATTTCATTGCATGAGATAGATTTCTAGAGATGAAATTTGGTAGTCTTCTCTCTCCATTTGTTTCTCATTTTGACAAGGAATTTCTAATGCTAGAAATGCAAATTTCTGTAATGATAATATTTTATATCACACAGAAGCCATCTCTTAGCCCTCAAATTTACCCAGGTTCATATCTGCTCACTTTGTTTGCTTAAAAGACAGGCTTTGATTTTGAGTCAGATTTTCATTTTAGAAATCTAAGAGAGGAAACCTTTTTGAACTCACATCCCTAGTTAACATTGCATTAATTTACAAAGCACTTTTTGAAAAAAAAAATGCTATGGAAGTCGAGAATGCAGAAGGCTAACACTATAAATATAGAAAGCTGAAGATGTAATATACTTTGTTCAGTAATTTGCTGAATATAAGGATGGAAATATTCACAGTTTAAAAAAAAATAGTTTCTGGCTCATTTAGCTCATCTTATTTTTGTGTATTTAACATTGAGTCAGATCTTCCAAATTCATGAACTACATTGGATTTTTTTCCCTTCTCTATTTAAATGTAAGACTCAGAATCATTCCTTTAGTCAGAGTTTCCCACAAATCCTCTGATAATTGACTAGATTAATACAAAACAACACCACAAAAGTCCATGTAATCCCTCCACAATAAAGATTACCAGAAAACAGGAAGGGAGGACTTGGCATTTTTTCCTCTACTGCACCTCCACTTCCTCGCTTCTTATTATTAGCCCTTCTTATTATTATCCCTCCCTCTCTTCTTCTACCCTTTGCTCCCCTACCTTCTTTCTTTCTGTAAAAACACTTAATAAGAGATAAAACCTCAATAAATTATTAAAAGTACACAATTCAGTACTATATCTTTAGGAACAACTCTGTAGAACAAATCTCTAGGATTTGGTCATTTTGCATAACTAAAATTATACTCACTGAAAACAACTCAACTCCCCATTTTCTCTTCTCCCCCATTCCCTTGAAACCATCAGTCTAATGTTTCTATGAGTTTGGCTATTTAAATAACGCATACAAGTGGGATCATGTAATATTTGTTCTTCTGTGATTGGCTTATATCACTTAGCATACCATCTTAGAGGTTCCACACTGCCACATATTGCAGGATTTCCTTCTTTTTAAAAGTCTGAACAATATTCCATTGTATAGATATATATATATACCTCATTTTCTTCATTCATTCATACACTGATGGATTCTTAGGTTGTTTCCATTTTCTGCTTTTGTGAATAGTGCAATGAACACAGGAATGCTGGTATCTCTTTGACATCCTGATTTCAATTCTTTTAGATATATACCTAGACATGAGATTGCTGGATAGTTCTATTTTTAACATTTTGAGGAAGCTCCATACTTTTACCACAGTGGCTACACCATTATACATTCTTAGGAGCAATGTACAAGGGCTCCAGTTTCTTACACTTTCACTGACACTATCTTTTTTAAAAATCAGTATTTTAATGGGAAATGATAAATTATTGTGGTTACTATTTGCATTTTTCTGATGATTAGTGATGTTAACATTTTTTCATATACCTTTCTTAACAGAAATGTCATTTGCATATTTTCTTTGAGAAATGTCTATTCAAGCCCATCTTTAAATCAGGTTATTTGGTCTTTCACTATTGAGTTATAGGAGTTTCTTTTATATTTTAGATACTAACTTCTTTTTGAATATATGGTTTGCAAACATCTCCTCCCTTTTTATGGTTGCATTTTTACTCTGTTGATTTTCCCTTAGACATGGTAATTTGCAAGTACCTTACAAATGAACACTAGTGAAGAAATCTGACCACAGTGATTCCTAATATAGTAAACTGTTGTCTAGTTACCAAATGATCATTTTAAAAGCAGAGAAGAATAATTTCAAATACAGCCATGTTAGATATTCCATCTTGCCTTTTTATTAATCAGCATTCTCTGAATGGTCTCTGACCATGGAGCTAATGGGGGGAAAAAATGAGGGCATACTATCCCTACAAAAATTAAAGTGAATTCGCTCGGTTGTGTCCGACTCTTTGTGACCCCATGGACTGTAGTCTACCAGGCTCCTCCGTCCATGGGATTTTCCAGGCAAGAATACTGAAGTGGGTGCCATTTCCTTCTCCAAGAGATCTCTCCAACCCAAGGATTGAACAAAAATTAAAGCTGATTTTAAATATGCCCATGCTTGATGTTTCCGCAAAATATTATATTTGGGTTTGAAATGTACTTTGGTGGAAAATACAGCTAATTCTCATTCAGTACTTTGAAGAAGGTAAATAATAAAAATAATTAGTAGTAGTGTCACTAATAATAGTAGAAGAAGGAAAAGAAAGTAGTAGTAATGGTCAGGGATCCTGGATTATTCACTTCTTGAAGATTCTGGTATTTTTTTTTAGCATATCATCATTCATAGGTAATTTTCTTTATAGACTGTCTTCATTGTGGCTCATTGGTAAAGAATCCAACCTGCCAAGCAGGAGACCTGGATCTGATCCCTGGATGTGGAAGATTCCCTAGAGAAGGAAATGGCTATCGATTCCAGTATTCTGGCTGGGAAATCCTATTCACAGAGGAGTCTGGCAGGCTACAGTCCACAGGGTCCCAAAGAGCCAGACATGATTGAGTGACTGAGTGTATGCACATACACACACACCACAGAGTTATAAAATGAGAACAATACAAATAACTGAAACTTCATGACACTTGATATAATTACCAGTAAAGTCTTCTCACAAACTCATTCATAGTCTTTTAAACATTGTTATATGTGAACAAGCATAATTTTACAGGAAACACAGTTTCTTTCCAGTTTTTGTTTTTTTAAAACCATGTTGAATATTTTAATAAAATGTAGAGGAAAGGTGCATTGCATAAAACATAGAAGAAATAAAGGTTTCTATTCATTGGCTTTGAATCAGTTCCCATGAATCTTCTGCCTTTAGAAAGTAATATTGCAGGACTTGAGTATTACTGGAGCTTTTTCCAAGAAACTATCATAGTTCAAAGATTATTTATGAAAGAAAAACACCCCAATATTTAACTCGAGTATTTGAAATTAAGTAACTTTGTTCAAATATAGAGGATAAATTGTGATTTGAAGAAAAAAAAAAAAAGCTTTTCTAAGGCTTATAGGACCTCATTATGATCAAAATCAGATGGAAATTCAGTGGAAAAATCCAGATTTTAATCTCATTTCTAATACTTATTATCTGTAAGAAAAATAACTTGAGCATCAATTTACTTATCCGTCTGAAGAAAGATAGGAGATTCTTTTAAAATGATTAATTTATTCACTTACTTTGCCATATACTTTGGCCACAGAGGCTACTGTTGTTATACTTGTCTTCTGAATGCATAAAACTGGTATTTTCTACAGGTTGGCTTCTGACATTTTATATCTCAAACTTGTTCCTTTGTCATCATGCACACATTTCAGGTGCTGGACTCTGTAGGAGACATTAATTTCAGTATATAACATCTGCATGCATGCACGCTAAGTTGCTTTAGTCATGTCCAGCTCTCCGTGACCCTAGGGCCGATAGCCCGCCAGGCTCCTCTGTCCATGGAATTTGAATTCTCCAGGCAAGAATCCTGGAATGCGTTCCATGCCCTCCTCCAGGAGATCTTCCCAACCCACATCTCTTATATCTGTCACCTACATTGGCAGGCAGATCTTTTACCACTAGCACCACCTGGGAAGCCCATATAACATCCACCCTTTACTTTCAAGTCACAATAACACAATACCCTGTAGCAATATTACTGGAAGCCATTTCTGTATATTGACATTTTGGAACAACGTTGCCATCAATGAAGTGACAGAAAACCATATAAATAAGTTCCACCAATCCAAAACTATATATACATACCCTCAGTGCAACTTTCCCTTCAGTGAATTTCCAAGATTCCTTTGGTCATGCCAAATTATACCATAAAACTATAAGTATGAGAGATGGGAAATCAGAATGAAAAGAGATGAAGAAATCTATGAAGTACATGATGCCATGAGATTATAATAGTATAAAGACCAGATTGGATCTTGTAGGTCAGAGAAACTTTCCCTAAATGGTTCTTCTTTTCCTTTTACATTTATTTATTCATATTTGTGGCTGTGCTGGGTCTTCATTGCTGCATGTGGGTTTTCTCTACTTGTGGTGAGTGAGGGCTATTCTCCATTTGGGGTGTGTGGCCTCCTCTTTGCTGTGGCTTCTCTTGTCGCAGAGGACGGGGCTCTAGGCAATGTGGCTTCAGTAGTTTTGGCACACGGGCCCTAAGTGATTCTTGATTTTCAAAGCTAAAACCTGAATAAGAAAGTCATCCTTAGCAACCAAGTTATGGTGGTGGGTGATAGGGGTAGACAAGATTCTAGGCATATTGAAAGAAAAGGCAAAAATGCTTTGCAGCAGAAAAATACTATGAAGAGTAGAGAACTGAAAGGAAATTCAGTATGACTGGAGCTCAAAAAGTGAGGATAAAAGGGTCATCTGGAATGAGATTTTAGAGAAAAGGATGAAGCAGATCCAATTTGGTCTGGGTAGGTTACATTAAGGTTGGGACTTTATTCTAAAGAAAAGGAGAAGTTATGGAAACTTGACATTGTAAGATTTGCATTGATACCAGAATACTCTGAATAAGTGTGTGAAAAACAAATTGGATTGAGGAGGCCCAAATTGTTGTGGGGTTTCCACCAGCAAGCTGTTGCCCTCATGGGAAGAACTGAGTCAGCTCAAACAGTAGTAGTGGGAGAAATAATTTTTTTTTCATTCATTCTCAGCAGTGACACTGACTTAACTAGATTTTTGCATCTATTACTTTTCCTTTTTGAGTTTGATAAGCATTGATTTCCAGTTGATATAAAACTACTGTAAATACTGAAAAAATACTGTATTCTGCTGATATTAACTTTCCTTAATTGTTTCATTACTGAAATTTTGTAATAAGTCTTGCAGTCAGGTGGTATGAGTTCTTCTACATTTTTGTTAGTTTTTAATGTTGCTTTGGACATTCTAGTTACTCTGAATTTCTATATGAATTTTAGGAGTAACTTGTCAGCTTCTATAAAACAGCTTGCTAGGATTATTATTACTCTGTTTGATTCTATAAAATAATTTAAGGAGAATTGATGTATTAACAATATTTTCCAATCTATAAACATGGAATGTCTCTCCATGAATTAGATCTTTTAAAATTTCTCTCACCATACTTCTTGAGTTTCACTGTAAAAGTCTTTTATATATTGTTTAAATGTATTTCTAAGCACTTTGTT